>JBBMOE010000083.1:536891-663848 GCA_037975065.1 Chaetodon trifasciatus
AAATAATAAATTATAATAAATTAATTAAATAATAATAATAATAATAATAATAATAATAATAATAATAATAATAATTAATAAATAATAAATTAATAAATTGATAGTATATCCATACACCCACTAGGGGACACTGTTGCTCCAGTGATGATGTGTTTATGAGTTTTCCCTGGCACCTCAGACAGTGGGCTTTATTTTCGTCCCCGCCACTGGTGGGGCGCAGGGTGCACACCCCGCGCAGTGGTATTTTCATGCAGCGCAGGCGGGCGCACAGGACACTTGGTATTTTGGTAAACCGAGGCACACAGAGGTACGCCAGGATGGGAGTTGCAGCATGGTAGGGGGAGGTGTCGGCATAATCAGCCAGCAGATTTGGATTTTCGGTCCATTTCGGTCCACGCCGGCGGCGTAAAAGTGTGCTGAGTTGTGCACCCACTTCACCAATACCTCACAGGCAGGTTTCCACAGTGTCTGGCATTTCACTGCGATCAATAATTAGCAACAGCCACAATTCAATGCAACTATCTGAGTCAGCACATACAGTGAGACCTAAATTTATATATTTTGATCAGTATCTCATCTGACTACATCGCAAGTGCGTTCAGCACGCGTAATGGTCACTCAACCTGACTGAATGTACACGGGTGAAACAGGGATGCAAACTAATCAATTAACGTCGCTGTGCCAACCAGAAACAGCTGTGGCATCCTACAGAGCATATATACTGCATCTATCCCTGAGCACTCGAGAGACAGAGAGAGACAGACACACGGAAAAAAATAAGTGATGATTGTTGTCTGCTATTACCCACGTCATTTCATTCCAAATACAAATGTTATCATTGTAATGCTTAACGATATCTACAAAGATGGAGTACATCATTGCTCTGAGGAGGATGTGGAGGAGAAGGAGGAGCCCAAGGATTTACCATCTAAGGACCTCCTCCTGGGACAAGTTTGGGCGTCAGACAGTTTCCTGCGCGCGCAGTCATTCTCGAAACCTGCCATGCGCCTCGCCAGCGGCATTTTTAAAGGTGAGGCGAGGAGCTGGTGTGATTGGTGAAGATTGGACTCGGCTCTGTCAAACCCACTCCACGCCTTCTCCCCTCCCTCCTTCCGAGTTGCACTGCTGGATGGGACTGAGATGAGAAGGGGGAGTAGTTGCGCCAGCAGCACAGTGCACGAAAATACCAAAGTCTACACCGCCACGCCCCATCGGCGAAGCAGACGTGACTTTGCGCCGCGCGTCTGCCGCGCTGGCGGCAGAATCGAAAATAGAGCCCAGAGTGCGTATGTGTAGCCATGTTAGCTCTCTGCATAGTTATTAGTTGTAGGCTGAAGTACGTATGTAATGTATTGATCGAGCAGGTTCAATATAAAGCTGATCAAACACCAGTACATGTCACGTGCTTCTTTTTCATGTGGAGGTTACCACAATTTCAATCATCTTTTTTTCAATAAATGTTGATTTGCTTAACTTTGCAATGCTCTGCTCTTCAGTTTGTTGGGTCACACTAGCCAGAGGGAATGGTCTTGAATTTGTATTCCAATCTACAACATACCTACGTGTTGTTTGGGACGTTTTCGTCCATTTCATGGCCATAACTTTTACTGTGTTTCAGTAAATTGAATGGTTTTTGAGGAGGTGATCGCTGATTTGGGGAAAACACACAAAAAATGATTTATTTTTAATATAAAGTTCTTGAAAACTTGTTTCCTTTTAACTGTTATCACAGTCATGGATGTTTCAAAAATGAGTAACACTATTGACTATGTTGCATTTTCAGTTTTTGTGCTGCATCAGATTTTATCTTTCAGTCACACGTGGCTGAAAACAGCTATTTAAAAAAACAGCTGTAAAATATATCAAATGAATATATAGGTGTATTTCTGCATTATTGAATGAAAATAGAAAAATGCACATACCAAACAGCTCACAAGAAGTGACTTTGAATGAGATTGCTGTGTGTGTGCATCCCTGTAGTATTGGGTTGTTGCTCCATAAGAGGGGGCAGGTCAGCGTTCTCCTCCAGCATGGCGTCATGCTCCAGCCCATGTTGCTTGGCGATGTCATGTGGCATGCAGCAAGTCACTACAGTCTGGGCCACTTTTTCTGGCCTATACAGCAGTGCTCCACCAGTGCGATCCAAACAACAGAACCTGCTCTTCAGGATTCCAAAGGTGCGCTCCACAATATTCCATGTGTGGGTATGGGCCTCGTTGTACCTTATTTCTCCAGCAGTGGTCGAGTTGAGAACAGGTGAGGGGAGGAAGGGGTGTAGGGGGTATGCACTGTCACCTTAAGAAACATATGAATCAATATGAAACATGCTCTTGTTTTTAATGTAATAAATTATTTCACAAAAGATTTTATAAATTGACTCAGCTACAAGCCAGCCATCTCCAAACTCACCATCTCAGGTTGGAGACATCGAGTCCGAATGGACCATGTTCTCCACCTCCATTGTTGACGCAGCCGCCCGTAGCTGTGGCCGTAAAGTCGCCGGTGCCTGTTGTGGTGGCAACCCCCGAACCCGGTGGTGGACACCGGAAGTAAGGGATGCTGTCAAGCTGAAGAAGGAGTCCTATCGGGCCTTGTTGGCCCATGGGACTCCTGAGGCAGCTGACGGGTACTGGCGGGCCAAGCGTGCGGCAGCCCGGGCGGTTGTAGAAGCAAAAACTCGGGTCTGGGAGGAGTTCGGGGAGGCCATGGAGGAGGACTACCGGTCGGCCTCAAAGAAATTCTGGCAAACCGTTCGGCGCCTCAGGAAGGGGAAGCAGCATTCTGTCAACACTGTTTACAGGGAGGGTGAGGAGCTGTTGACCTCGACTGGGGATATTGTCGGGCGGTGGAAGGAATACTTCGAGGATCTCCTCAATCCCACTGTCATGTCTTCCATAGAGGAAGCAGAGACTGGGGACCCGGGGGTCGGTGCATCCATCACCGGGACTGAAGTCACTGAGGCAGTTTGCAAGCTCCTCGGTGGCGGAGCACCGGGGGTGGATGAGATCCGCCCTGAGTACCTCAAGTCTCTGGATGTTGTAGGACTGTCTTGGTTGACACGCCTCTGCAACATCGCGTGGCAGTTGGGGACGGTGCCTCTGGACTGGCAGACTGGGGTGGAGGTCCCTCTTTTTAAAAAGGGGGACCGGAGGGTGTGTTCCAACTATCGGGGATCACACTCCTCAGCCTCCCTGGGAAAGTCTATTCTAGGGTACTGGAGAGGAGAATCCGGCCGATAGTCGAACCTTGGATTCAGGAGGAACACTGGACCAGCTCTATACCCTCCACAGGGTGCTTGAGGGTTCATGGGAGTTTGCCCAACTAGTCCACATGTGTTTTGTGGACTTGGAGAAGGCTTTCGACCGTGTCCCTCGAGTCATTATGTGGGAGGTGCTCCGGGAGTATGGGGTTGGAGGCTCTCTGTTGAGGGCTGTACAGTCCCTGTACAACCGGAGCAGGAGCTTGGTCCGCATTTCCGGCAGTAAGTCGGACCTGTTCCCGGTGCACGTTGGACTCCAGCAGGGCTGCCCTTTGTCACCGGTTCTGTTCATTATTTTTATGGACAGAATTTCTAGGCGCAGCCAGGGGCCAGAGGGGGTTCAGTTCGGGAGCCGGCAGATTTCGTCTCTGCTTTTTGTGGATGATGTTGTCTTGTTGGCTCCATCGAGCCAGGACCTTCAGCATGCACTGGGGCGGATCGCAGCCGAGTGTGAAGCAGCTGGGATGAGAGTCAGCACCTCCAAGTCCGAGGCCATGGTTCTCGACCGGAAAAAGGTGGCTTGCTCCCTCCAGGTTGGGGGAAAGTTCCTGCCTCAAGTGGAAGAGTTTAAGTATCTCGGGATCCTGTTCACGAGTGAGGGAAGGATGGAGCGTGAGATTGACAGGTGGATCTGTGCAGTGGCAGCGGTAATGCGGTCGCTGTACCGGTCTGTTGTGGTGAAGAAGGAGCTGAGCCGAAAGGCGAAGCTCTCGATTTACCGGTCAATCTACATTCCTACCCTCACCTATGGTCATGAACTTTGGGTCATGACCGAAAGAACGAGGTCCCGGATACAAGCGGCTGAAATGAGTTTCCTCCGCAGGGTGGCAGGGCGCTCCCTTAGAGATAGAGTGAGGAGCTCTGTCACCCAGGAGGAGCTCAGAGTAGAGTCGCTGCTCCTCCACATTGAGAGGAGTCAGCTGAGGTGGCTCGGGCATCTCTATCGGATGCCCCCTGGACGCCTCCCAAGTGAGGTGTTCCAGGCATGTCCCACCGGGAGGAGGCCCCGGGGAAGACCCAGGACACACTGGCGCGACTACGTCGCTCGGCTGGCCTGGGAACGCCTCGGGATCCCCCCGGAAGAGCTGGGGGAAGTGTCCAGGGAGAGGGAAGTTTGGGCGTCCCTGCTCAGGCTGCTCCCCCCACGACCCGGCCCCGGATGAAGTGGGAGAAGACGGTACGGTACGGTACGGTACGGTGTGCATCAGTGCTTGCGGCTTACGGCCATACCAGCCTGACAACGCCCAATCTCGTCCCATCTCAGATGCTAAGCAGGGTCGGGCCTGGCCATTTAAATATGCAAATCATATTTAAATGAGCCCTGCACCTGGGATTCCCCTCTCTGTATGATCAGAAAATCAAAAAAGAATGAGTAAGACAGGAAAGGAAAAGAATTTCACTGAAAGCAAATTGGAGGTGCTACTCGCTGAAGTGGAGGTGCGCAAAAATGTGCTTTTTGGCATGCTGGTACTCTCCGGCATAAGCAACAAACGCAAGAGGAGTGAGTGGGAGAGTGTGTGTGAGGCTGTCAATGCTGTGGGGTCAGAGAAGCGCACACATGCAGAAGTGAAAAAGAAGTGGTCCCACATCAAGGTGGATATGACGCAGAGGATGACTGCCCACCGCCAAAGTGTGGCCAAAACAGGCGGGGGGACAGGAGAAGAGGGGCCCACCCCATTTGAACAGAAAGTCGCCGCAATTGCGGGTGACACTGCCCCCCCAAGGGTGGTGGGAGCACATGTGGGTGACCCTGATTACCCCCAAGGTAAATATCTATGTATTTGTGTAACTCACAACAAATGTGTTCATACAGTAGCCTGCTCACAGACTTATAAGATAGAGTTTCATGTGTAAATGCTGTACGTATGGTATTATTTGATTTG
The DNA here is from genome assembly GCA_037975065.1 of Chaetodon trifasciatus. Classification (NCBI taxonomy): domain Eukaryota; kingdom Metazoa; phylum Chordata; class Actinopteri; order Chaetodontiformes; family Chaetodontidae; genus Chaetodon; species Chaetodon trifasciatus. The sequence continues at coordinate 542,034 of JBBMOE010000083.1, forward strand.
AAATCTTTTGAATTTAAATTTAAATATGACAGCATATCAAAGAGGATATCACAGACTTTGACTCATGTTTGATTACTCAATTTATTATTTTAAAACACAGGAGAGGACACGCAGTCGCAGCCACATGCCACAGACTCTGGGGATTCCTCCAGCATCCCCGGTGTCTCCGGCGCCAGTACGCCACATCCACCGTCTGCTGCTGCTGCTGCTGTCCGCCCCACTGGCCGTGTCCTCACCTGTGCTGTGCTGGAGTCACAAGAAGAAATCATTAGAGCAATAGGTGGCATAAATGATCGCCTAGATCAATTAATAGGCATCCTCACAAATATTGGTGAATCAATAGTTGCTCTCTTTTACATGGCTGAAATCAAATTTTGCCGGGCCCAAATGGCCTCCTGGATAGGATGTATATTCATGGGTCCAGTTTCTGGTTCATCTGGTGGGGTGATATGCTGCTCTGGTAGTGGTATGACGTGTCGGCGTGCCACATTTAAGAGGACGCCGCACAGCATCACAATGCGGCACACCTTCTCGGGACTATACAGCAGCATACCCCCAGTGCTGTCCAGGCAGCGCCACCGTCCCTTCAGCAGACCGACTGTCCTCTCAACAACTGACCGAGTGCGGGAATGGAGGTCATTGTACCTCCGCTCTTGCTCAGTCTGAGGGTTGCTGAGAGGGTTCATCAGCCATCTCTTAAGTGGGTAGCCACGGTAGCCTGGGGTCAAATGAAAGCAGACAAAGTAAACTGGATTTACAGTTTCCATTCGTTAATTTTATACACTACTTACATGGATCACACACTATTGTTGCAAATTAGTGCAGAAGTGCGCCAGGGAAAAGGTGAGGCTGATTAAGACATTTCACACTTTACGCACGGGGTTATTAACATGAGTACTTTGCACACAGAGACAATCAGGGGCTTGTTAAAAAGATCTTATGCTGTAGTTTAACCAGCAAGAAGCAGCAAGTCATTAACCACTAACTAGTAATGACGCTGTGAAGTCAGGATAGAATTTGGGGTCGCACATGCTGAATGCGCATCACGGGGATTAATATTAGGACAATTATACAAATAAATTTACTCACCAAGAAGCCACCCATTATGCACAGTACCAGCTTGTAGTCTGTTCCCAACCATGCTGTTACTCAGAATGTATGAATTGTGCGTTGAACCAGGCCACTGCGCCAAATTGCATTTGCACATCACATATGATCTGTACATTGATCGAATGAAAATGTTTCCTGTTGACATATACAAATTCATCATGTGATGGCACTTTTATAGCAATGTGTGTGCAGTCAATAGCTCAGATTACATTAGGAAAACCGGTTCTTGCTGCAAATTGCACTTTAATGTTGACCTGTTCAGCTGCATTGTATGGGAATTTGATATACCTGGCTGACATGCGGATAATTCCGTCCCACACGGCTGGCATGGCTTGGCTCAGGGTCGACTGGCACAGTTCATGTGTCTCTGATGTGCACATCCCGCATCACCTCTAAGTGTCACCAAAGGATCAACAGCTGTAGAAACATGCGTACGCCAGCCATGAAGGCACTGCACATTTCCACAGTCATTTCACTCGATACATCTGAACTTTGCCGTGAAAAACAGCGTACGCCACGTTTTTGTGCGTACGCACCCTTTGTACATGAATAAAAGCAGCCTCAACATTTTGAGACAAGTGAAAGGAGAAAGCCCTCACAACCCAGAGTGTACAGACACAGGGCACATGAAAAAAACCTTTTCTGAAACAAACAAATAAAATACTGTCCCTCTGAGCAGTCATAAAGACATTCTGCTGGTGCCTGCAGGGAGTGATGTCAGGCCTCCTTACCAAGTGCAAACACCATGTCCCATCAGCAGTCACCCAGACAAGCTCTTCTCCACGAATCATTTTAATCCATATACTTCTGTAACATACATGCCCCTTACTGTGTCAAATTACAATATTTTGAGAACACTAAAGAAGGGTTCAGGCTGGCCACAAGTGAGAAAAGGAACAAAAAACCTTCAAAATATAACTTCAGAAGTAGTAATAAATGAATATAGAATTAAAGTACAAAAACAAATTTGAAATGCCAAAATTCATTTTATTTTGATATGCATTGAGAATTTCTGCCTTTATATCATATTCATTTTTTAATAAATTACCGTTTCTCCTACATTCATCAGCTGCACGTAATCAAACTTCTTTTATGTTGTCATCGACCCAGTGGAGGAGGTGCCGCTGGTGTCAAGACAGAATGTGTGGTGGTGGAGGAAGCACCAGTGCTGATAGTTGTAGGGCCAGCATTTGTCGTGGTGGAGGCAGTGCTGCTGGTGGTCGTCAAGCCGGCACTCATCATGGTGGAGGGGGCAGCGCTGGTTGTTGTCGAGCCAGTGCTTGTTGTGGATCAGGAGCTGCTGCTGATAGTCAACAAGCCAAAGTTTCTGGTGGGGGAAAGGCCGCTGCTGATAATTGTTAGCCAGCATTTGTCATGGTGGAGGAGGCGTTGCTGCTGATAGTCTTCAAGCCAGCGTTTGTTGTGGTGGAGAATGCAATGGTGATTGTTGAGTCAGCAATTGTTGTGGAGGAAAAGCCGCTACTGATAGTTGTTGAACCAGTGTTTGTCATAGTGGAGGAGGCGCTGTTGCTGATAGTCATCGAGCCCACACTCGTCATGGTGGAGAGGAAAGTGCTGGCGGTGGTGAATCAAGAGTTTGTCGTGGTTAAGGCAGGACTGGTGGTTGTCAAACCAGGACTTGTTGTGGTGGAAGGGGCGCAAATGGTGGTTGTCTAGCCAGCGTTAGTTGTGGAGGAGGCGCCGCTGCTGATAGTTGTCGAGCCAGCATTTGTCGTGGTGGAAGAGGCGCTGCTGCTGATCGTTGTCAAGCCAGCGTTTGTTGTGGTGGAAGATGCGCTGGTGGTCGTTGAACCAGCATTTGTGGTAGTGGAGGGAGTGGCACTGGAGGTTGTTGAGCTAGCACTTATCGTGGAAAAGGCGCCAATGCTTGTAGTCAAGCCAGCGCTTGTGGTGGAAGAGGGAGCAGTGCTGATGGTCGTTGAGCTGTCACTCGTCGTAGAAGAGGTGGCAGCCCTGGTGGTCGTTGAGCCAACACTCGTTGTGGAGTAGGTGTCTCTGGTTGTGGTCAAGCCACCGCTTGTGGTGGAGGAGGAAACAGTGCTGATGGTCGTTGAGCCGGCACTCGACGTAGAGGAGGGGGCAGCACTGGTGGTCGTTGAGCGAACACTCGTCGTGGAGGAGGCGCCACTGGTTGTAGTCAAGCTGGCACTTGTGGAGGTGGAGAAGGCAGCGCTGGTGGTCATCAAACTGCCACTCGTTGTGGTGGAGGGGGCAGCGCTGCTGATCGTTGAGCCAGCACTTGTTGTGGAGGATCGAGCAACGCTTGTGGTCGTCGAGCCAGCACTCATCGTGGAGGAGACGCCAGTGGATGTCGTCAAGCCACCGCTTGTGGTGGAGGAGGAAACAGTGCTGATGGTCGTTGAGCCGGCACTCGACGTAGAGGAGGGGGCAACACTGGTGGTCGTTGAGCCAACACTCATCGTGGAGGAAGCGCCACTGGTTGTAGTCAAGCCGGCGCTTCTGGTGGTTGATAAGGCAGCACTGGTGGTCGTAAAACTACCACTCGTCGTGGTGGAGGGGGCAGTGCTGGTGGTAGTTAAGCCAGCACTTGTTGTGGAGGATCGAGCAGCGCTTGTGGTTGTCAAGCCAGCACTCATCGTGGAGGAGACGCCAGTGGATGTAGTCAAGCCACTGCTTGTGGTGGAGGAGGGAGCAGTGCTGATGGTTGTTGACCCAACACTCATCGTGGAGGAGGGGGCAGCGCTCGTGGTCGTTGAGCCAACACTCATCGTGGAGGAGGCGCCAGTGGTTGTAGTCAAGCCACCGCTTGTGGTGGAGGAGGAAACAGTGCTGATGGTCGTTGAGCCAACACTTGTTGTGGAGGATGGAACAGCGCTTGTGGTCGTCAAGCCAGCACTCATCGTGGAGGAGACGCCAGTGGATGTAGTCAAGCCAGCGATTGTGGTGGAGGAGGGAGCAGTGCTGATGATCGTTGAGTCAGCATTCGTTGAAGAGGAGGGGGCAGTGCTGGTGGTAGTTAAGCCAGCGCTTGTGGTGGTGGGAGAGGAAGCACTGGTGGTTGTCAAGCTGGCACTTGTCGTAGTGGAGGGTGCAGTGCTGGTGGTTGTTGAGCCAGCACTCATCGTGGAGGAGGCGCCACTGGTTGTAGTCAAGCCAGAGCTTGTGGTGGAGGAGGGAGCAGTGCTGATGGTCATTGAGCCGGCACTTGTCGAGGAGGAGGCGCCAGTAGTTGTAGTCAAGCCAGTGCTTGTGGTGGAGGAGGGGGCAGTGCTGATGGTCGATGAGCCGGAAATCGTTGTAGAGGAGGGGGCAGCGCTGGTCGTCGTTGAGGTAACACTCATCGTGGAGGAGGCGCCACTGGTTGTTGTCAAACCAGCACTTGCTGTGGTGGAGGGGGCAGAGCTGGTGGCAGTCAAGCCAGCGATTGTAGTGGTGTAGGAGAAAGCACTGCTGGTTGTCAAGCTGGCACTTGTGGTGGTGGAGGGGGCAGCGCTGGTGGTCGTTGAGCCAGCACTCATCGTGGAGGAGGCGCCAGTAGTTGTAGTCAAACCAGCGCTTGTGGTGGAGGAGGGAGCAGTGCTGATGGTCGTTGAGCTGGCACTTGTAGTAGAAGAGGAGGCAGCGCTGGTGGATGTCAAACCAGCACTTGTTGTGGTGGAGGGAGCAGAGCTGGTGGTAGTCAAGCCAGTGCTTGTAGTGGTGGAGAAGAAAGCACTGGTGGTTGTCAAGCTGGTACTTGTGGTAGTGGAGGGAGCAGCACTGGTGGTCGTCAAGCCACCACTCGTCGTGGTGGAGGGAGCAGCTGTGGTAGCAGTTAAGCCAGCGCTTGTGTCGGTGGAGGAGGAAGGACTGGTGGTTGGCAAGCTGACACTTGTGGTAGTGGAGGGCGCAGCGCTGGAGATTGTCAAGCTACCACTTGTCATAGTGGGGGTCCCACTGGTTGTAGAAAAGCCAGTGCTTGTGGAGGTGGAGAAGGCAGCACTTGTTGTGGTGGAGTGGGCAGAGCTGGTGGTAGTCAAGCCAGCGCTTGTAGAGGTGTAGGAGAAAGCACTGCTGGTTGTCAAGCTGGCACTTGTGGTAGTAGAGGGAGCAGCGCTTGTGGTCGTCAAGCCAGCAGTCATCGTGGATATGATGCCACTGGTTGTAGTCAAGCCAGCAGTTGTAGAAGGACTGGTGGTTATTAAGCTGGCACTTGTGGTGATGGAAGTAGCCCCACTGCTGATAGTTGTAGAGCCAGCGCTTGTCGTAGTGGAGGCAGTGCTGGTGAGTGTCGAGCCGACATTTCCTGTGGTGGAGGCAGAGCTAGTGGTCATCGGACCAGATCTCGTCATGGTGGAGGGGGCAGCGCTAGTGGTTGTTGAGCCAGGGTTTGTTGTGAAGGAGGCACTGCTGCCGATAGTTGTTGAGCCAGCGTGTGTGGTGGTGGTGGTGGACGAGGCAACAGACCCCGTTGTGGTGGCGACACGGTTTGTCGTCACGGATGTGGTGTTCAAGAGGGCGGTGGTGGGGGCACTGCTGGTGGAGATTAGGGATGTTGTGGTGGGTGCTGCAGAAGACATTTTTATGGCCATTGTTGTGGTAGTTGTGGCAGAAGATGCAGTGTTGACTGTTGTTGTAGAGGGCGTTGTGGCAGTTGCGGTGGGGGTCGTTGTGGCAGAAGATGCAGTGGTGGCCGTTGCAGTGGCACTTGTGGCACTGCCCGTTGTGGCAGAAGATGCTGTGGTGGCTATTGCTGTGGAAGGCATTGTAGTGGCACTTGCAGAGGTGGCCATTGTGGCAGGAGATGCTGTGGTGGCCCTAGTTGTGGAAGGTGTCGTAGTAGCAGCTGCGGTGGTGGCCGTTGTCATGGAAGGCTTTGTAGTGGCCGTTGTGGTGGTGGCCTTTGTGGCAGAAGATGTGGTGGTGGTGGCCGTTGTGGCAGTAGAAGATGCAGTGGTGGCCACTGTGGCAGAGGATGCTGTGGTAGTCATTGTGGCCATTATTGTGGAAGGCGTTGTAGTGGTAGTTGCGGTGGTGGCCATTATTAAGGATGACATTTGTGTGGTGGCCATTGTTGTTGTAATGATGGTGGTGGTGGTCGTCGTCGTGGTGGCAGGCACGATGGTGGTGGAGATTGTCGTTGCGGTGGCAGGCACAACAGCGGTGGTGGTAGTTGTGGCAGGCACGATGGTGGTGGCTGTCGCCATGGTGGAAGGTGCAGGGGTGGTGTTCATGACGCTCGTGGCAATTGTGTCAGGCCCAGCAGTGGTGGTGGTGATGGTCGTGGCAGGTGTGGCACTAATTGTTGTGGGAGGTGTGGCAATAATTGTTGTGGCAGGCACAGCACTGGTGATGGTTGACGTAGCAGAAACAGCAGAGGAGTCAACCGTTGCTTTAGAAGCAGTAGTCGCTGGAATCTCTGTGTCAACTCCAGTAAAGGGCCTGTCTGGAATTTCTCCAAACTCCCACAAATCCCAAATATCTGCATCATCAACAGTTTCCTCTGTTGTGCTTGTGTCTGTATCAATTGCTGAGTTGCCTGTGGTCGGTGTTGTGTGTGGATCAAATGGTCCGACAGGAACATCCTCAAAATCCCACAACTCATAATTCCCTGCATCATAAACTGTTTCCTCTGTGGTGGCTGTGTCTGTGGCTGTTGCTGAGCTGCCTGTCGTCTGTGTTGTTGTCTGTGTCGTTAGTGGATCAAATGTTTCAGATGGTTCATCATCAAAGCCCCACAGGTCGAAAAAATCTGGCTCCTCCAGAGATCTCCTAACATGACGTCTTCCAACTTTTTTAGGAAGCACACAGGAGCAATCTGCTAGCATCGTACACAGTTTCCCACTGGACTCAACATAAACCAGTTCAAAGGCAGAATCCTGTAAATATTCTTTATGTTAGTTTTCACACCAAATTATTTAACAATGAGTTTTAAAGTGTTTTGCACCGGACTTACCCTGTCTGGCAACTTTGATATATCCACAAATAACGTAGTGAGGGTCCTTCGTTGTCTCACCGAGTATCCTTCATCAGTGAAAATATCTGCCAAAAAAGGAAATCTCTCAGACACAACCTCATAATTGTGGTTCAGGTAATGAAAAGCTTCCTCTGATCAGTTAAAAAAAATCTGTATGGCATTCATTTTAAATAATTTTTCACAGTAATTCATGACTCCTCATTCTTGTACCTCGACTACTGAAATCAGCATCACATTTATGGTTTTGATCAGGATACGTCTGACCTATGTTTTACTACAGCTTTCACTCCTACTACAGGGTTTTCCAACCCAACTGCACCTAAGGCTCCCCTGCTTCTAAAATATCATGCAACATAACATCACAACGTTGAACCAACTTTCATGTGCCAACGCATGCACACATGCATGCACACATGAAAATCAGAGTCATCAGGATCTCTTCTGTGTAAATCCAATGAAATCAAGACACTTCCTTGTTCCTTCCTTGTTTTAAGAGAGACTCCTGCTATCCCTGCATGAAGACAGTGGTGTTGGTACTGTAATCAAACAGCATCTCCACATTGCCTACATTAGTTAACCCTTTACTGGATGTATTTGAGACCCTTTGACATGACTTAGTAAATGTTATCACGTGAAAAATGATTAGGGGTTGATTAATCCATCTTTAACATTATTGATACAAGTAAAAGCGGCTTGTGCGCGGTCCAAACTACCTGGTCCTTACCAAGATCTTTAACTTTCCTCAGTTTTGTTTCACCCGGCAGCTTCACAGTAACATGTGTTGTTCCACAAGTCACCACTGGTGACGCTGCTCGTGATGACATTGGATTCTCGCAGACAGCCACACCTGTCATGTCCTCCTTCAGCAGACGGTCAAAGTAATGCAGTTTAAACAGCTGGATACCAATTCCATCTCCAGTCTGGGGATAGAAAAAACTGTCATTAATTGTATCAGGCATTTACAGAAGAAATATATTCTTAACTGCATTTACTTCCAGAGCCAAGATTGTTTTTTGTGGTCAGCTAGTGAAAAAAAAAATCCACAAATGGCACAGACTTTAATGTTGACTTGAATGGTCAACAGCAACAGCGCCTCAAGTCCCAAATGAGGTGACTTTTCCTTTAACATAAGTCCCTTTCAGACATATACGTCGTAACATGAAAGTGCTGTTAATTTCTTATTAGCTTCATGTCTGAATAAGTGCCAGGGTCACTTACAATTCACATTGGTCCTTACCACAAGCATCAATCAGCAGATTATTTATGGACAAATGGTGCTCTAGTGAACACTTGCTGCAGCACCATGATTTGTGTGGGACTGAGTAAAAATAAACGACAGTATGTGTTCATGAAAATGAAGGAAAGAATGTTTTGGACTTCACTGGAGCTCTTTGGCACAGAGGAATAAGACTGACGAGAATAAAATAACCAGAAGTTGCACACAATTCACACATGGTATCATGGTATTAGAAATAACATAGATAGGTAGAGTCTGAGAATAAGTACTCATTCGTTTGGACAAAGAAAGGAACATTTTACCTGTATTGCTGTGTGGCAGCCAGTATGAAGCTTCGCCAGCAACCACCACCTATAAATATGAATGGAACTGTCACACCTGTCAGGCAGTGACAACAACCGTGACCCATCTGTGGAAAACATTTGGAGAAATGTTACGTTTCTGACAGCAGGTATTGCACTTTCTAAAGGCAAAACCATGCTGCGAATCAAACACACCTTGCAGGCGCAGATTTGAGTATCGGATGAGTGAGAAGCGCAGGGAAAGTGTTCCATTACTGCAGCGATACTGTGGCTGGTTGAACTTTGATGCTCCTGAAACTGGACAAGACAAAACACTGCACAGTGATGACAAAGGCAACCTAGCAAGCCTGTGAGTAGCTGTACAGGAAATGAGGCTGCTTCACACTTCTAGAGAGTCATAGCAAGAGCTTGGGAAGGTGGCTTGAAATGATTACAGATATTGAAAATAGTGAGGACTCACATTTGTGGTAATTGTTATTTGTATCATTTGCATTGTTTTGTTTTTCAGATTCTATGCTATGTGGTGCTATGGCTGATGTATTTTCCTGGCATGTTTACTTTTTTTTTTTTTTTTTTTTCTTTTTAATTATATTGTGTGTGTTAGATTTGTGCAGAAGCTACAATTCTTGTCTCAGATGATGCATATGCCATCATCTAACCAATAACTGGTTATTCCTTTTAGTTTTTCTTTAGATTAAAATAAAGAGTAAATTAAGTGCATTTCTTTGAATACTATTAATAAATAACTCCCACGTCTTTGTATTTGTTGTTTGTAAATCTTTTTGTAACATTGGTTTTGACAAGTAGAATACAGTAAAACTTTATAAATCGATATACGTACATATATACTTTCGATATTTTATCTGGATGAGGAAAAAATGTTAGTACAGATTGCATGTTAATCATTAACAATCATTAACAGTTAATGTCAGGTGTGAATGGGGTCTCACTGTGGTTACCTGAGAGACTGAAATGATTATGTCCATTATTGATTAATCTGACAATTACTTTCTTGATCAATCAATTAACTGTTTTATCTACAGCTCAGAAAAGAGTTTAAAAAACTTTGCAATTTCCTTGAACTGATATATACACACCTACTCATATCATTTGATCTGATTCTTGTTTTGGACAGTCCAGAATCCAAAGGTATTCAATTTACTATAAAGTAAGATGAGGTTAAACAGCGTAGTCTCACATTTGAGAAGCCAGAACTATAAAATATTTGACACTTTTGATTGACAATTGACTAAAGCAATTTTTCAGTTAACAAAATAGTTGCCCAGTCTATGTATACACACACACACACACACACACACACACACACACACACACACACACACACACACACACACACACACACACACACACACACATATATACTGTATATAGGGGCATGCATTGGTGATTTCCTCATCTTGAACACTTTATTGAAACAAAAGCCAACAACAGTGGTGGGTATACAATGTCTCAGTAACTTGTCATGTGCCCCTGAGCATCAATTACAGCTTGACAACGACATCTCATGCTGTTCATAAGTCGACTCATTGTCTGCTGAGGCATGGCATCCCACTCTTCTTAAAGGGTGGCCCTCAGGTCTTTGAGGTTCTGGGGTACAAAGTTGTACCCTGTGTTTCAACCTACATGTGAAATTGATCATCATTAGCACCTGTTTGGTATAACTGGTTAATCATACACCTGACTATTATCCTGCAAGTGTACCTATAAGAATTGATAACGGTTTAAAGGCAAAGGGTAGTAACACCAAATATTGATTTGTTTTATATTTTTCTTTTGTTCGCTCACTTTGGATTTTGTAAATTGATAAAAATAAACAATTATTATTTATATTTTTGATAGCATTCTTAGTTTACAGCATTATTTTCCACACCTGCCTAAAACTTCTGCACAGTACTGTATAAATACATACACACAGAAACCTTATTTTCTGCACCGGTTTGTGACTAAAGGGTGATCAGACTTTTGCTATTAGAGCCCCCACGCTACGGAACTCAGACTGAACTGAAAAAAGTGCTATAGAAATATTGTCATTATTATTACCACTACTACTATTTACTGCATACCAACACTATCTCAACACATCACAACTGATGGAACGCATTAAAAAGAAATTCACTAATTAACCTCTGACAAAGCACACACGTTAACCAAAAACCATTCCAGGGAGCTGCCTTATGAAGCTGGTTAAGATAATGTCAAATGTGTGCAAAGCTATCATCAAGGCAAACAGTGATTACTTTGAAGAATCTAAAACATAAAACACGTTTTTCATTGTTTACTCCTTATTTCCATGTGTTATTTCATAGTTTGATGTCTTCAGGAACATAGCAAATGATAATAAAGAAAAAAAACACTGAATGAGGAGGTGTGTCCAAACTTTTCAACTTTCAATTCAATTCAATTTCATTTGTGTAGCGCCAAATCACAACAGACAACTTTTGCCTGGTACTATACCTTGATTCAGTTTTGTATAGTCCCTCGTAAACTGCAGAAAGGTTAACACAGATTAAAAACTGTGGGCCACCAGCTGCACCAGACATATCCTGCTTCCCAAATTGCCTGCAAAAGTTGTACCTGAGGCCTGACATTTTAAAACTCTCACTACAGGCAGACATGCGGACAGAGCTTTAGCAGATGCTTCCCTCTCAGATTTGGCAGCAGCCTTTTAGGCTAGACAGCCTGTCATAATGAAATTAGATGGGCATAAAATAATTATTTCAAAATGGAAAAAAGGCTATTATGAAACTTAAAAAATAAGTTTTCAGACAAACATCTCTATAATCGAATACATGTCAAATTCTGTTGATATGAAAGTAAGAATGATGAAATGTGTCATTTCAGGTTGAGCTTTACTTACTTCTTAGAGGACGATAAGAAGGTGTCGGCAGCAGGCCTTCACCTTGGAGGAAAGTCCAAACCGGAGCTGGGAAACTTCGGTCGCTGGCGTCTTCTGGAGTCCCATCAAACAACTGCTTCGTGTCGTCGGGAAGCTCGCCCTGGCCGGCAAAACTACCGTGTGCATACGGATGGCCTTCTGCATTGTTGAGCTGGGCTAGTATTAATCCCATCCAAACCCAAGCCATCAGTGCGGATGCCATGTTAGCGCTCCGGTCCGCTCGGTTTCATTCTACCGCCAGACCAGACCAGACCAGACCAGACCAAACCAAGGATGCTGACTGAGAAAGCGGAACCTTTGCCCAGCTGCGCTATTAAATCTTAATTAGATCCACACGTTGCACAGGTGTGCCTGGAAGTCAAGTTGGGTTGTGGGAAATGTAGTGTGGCAGATTGATAGCTGACACATTTGATGCCCCAGGCTGAGTATGAGTAAGGATCAATTAAATGTGAATTTGGCTTTTTATTTATTTATTTATTTATTTATTTATTTATTTGCGGAGATATGAAGACAACTTTAAAGAAAACTGAATGAACAGAGCCTCACACACGATGCCCTGACCCTAATTTTTCATTACATAAAATATGGATTAACATTAGGATTTGATTAGGCTTTCATATTTTTTCATTAACCCCATATTTCTTCTTGTTATCAAAATATCAAGTAACAGGGTTAAAAATGGTGACCAGGGGTTGAAGGACCATATTTCAATATGGTATGGAGAACTAGACTATACCGGTAAAGGTCCGCAATGGGTGACACACAAATAAAATAGCTTTTCGATTTCTCAGCCTCGTCGGATATAAGTTATTGATGTCAATATACTTCCCTGACCTTAAGACTAAAAATCTGAGTAGTATTAAAACAATTTTGAAGTAGGGTCCTATGGAGGATGAAAAATGACTTGAAAATCAGTAAATGAAATGCATAAATAAATGTACAAATAAGCACAGGAATGCTGAAAATACAAAAAGTCGAAATATGGAAATAAAGTTGGTAATGAAACCACATAGTAATAAATGCCTTCATTTCTACATTGTCATACACCTACGTTTGATTTTTTTTTTTGTTTGTTTGTTTCTGTATCTGTATGTTAATGAGGTGGGAGTTCTGAGCCTCGCTAATGCATGATTGGTTAACTAGGCAAGCCAGAGACGCTGGGTATGCTGACCCACTGTGAGTCCACATTAGCAAACTGATAAACATCTTCCATCAAGGGGACACTGGCAAATCTGCTGCATGATGTTGCTGAAGAGCTGGAAAATAGGTTTTGTTTGCAATGGTTTGTTAAAAATTGCCATTAATAGACCAGTGTTATACAAATTTAAACTATCTTAGTCTTGTTACAACAAGAAATGAAACAGCAATGCTTCTGTACACAGGACAGCACCTCCAGCAAGGCAGAAGTAGTACATCCAAACTGATCACTCGTGGAACCAATCCTGCTTTAAACTGGGGTTGTGACTCTTTACCTCAGTACACAGAAAAAGAACTCTGGGTGAAGAAAAAACAAATAATGATTTCAACATGTCCTGTGTAAAAACTTTTATTTTTCATCTTAGCATATATTTAATCTCAGTATTTATTCTTATCCATTTAAACATTTGTTACAATTTTTCCCATCCTCCATAGCTTTCAGGCAGACCATTAGTGAGATAGGGAACAAAAACCACATTAAAATTTAGCCATAGAAATAAAAATCAAGAAATGTAGCAATAATTTTGGCTCAATTACAAACATTTAATTATACTTTTAATAATTTGTATTTCAGCATCTTATTGTTTAAGTCACTGTTCATCATTCCATTCTTCAGCTGTTTGCTTCCTTCTATGTTGTCACAGAGGTGCTGCTGGAGGTCGTTGAGCCAGCACTCACTGTGGTGGAGGAGGCAACATTGGTGGTCGTCAAGCCAGAGCTTGTTGTGGTGGAGGGCAAAGCACTGGTGGTTGTCGAGCCAACGTTTGTTGTGGTGGAGGCAGTGCTGGCGATCGTTGAGCCGGCAGCCGTCGTGGTGGAGGGGGCAGCGCTGGTGGTCATCGAGCCGGCACTCGTCGTGGTGGAGGGGGCAGCGCTGGTGGTCGTCGAGCCGGCACTCGTCGTGGTGGAGGGGGCTGCGCTGGTGGTCGTTGAGCCGGCACTTGTCGTGGTGGAGGGGGCTGCGCTGGTGGTCGTCGAGCCAATGACTGTGGTGGAGGCAATGCCAGTGGTAGTCAAGCTGGCACTCATTGTGGTGGTGGGGACACTGCTGGTGGTTATCGAGCCGGGGCTTGTGGTGGGGGTGGCACTGGTGGTTGTCGAGCCGGTGCTTGTGGTGGAGGTGGTGGTTGTCAAGCTAGCACTCATCGTGGTGGAGGAGGCGGTGCTGGTAGTCGTCAAGCCAACACTTGTGGTGGAGGCAGTGCTGGTGGTAGACAGGCTGGTACTCATTGTGGTGGTGGTGGGGACACTGCTGGTGGCTGTTGAGCCAGCACTTGTGGTGGAGGTGGCGCTGGTGGTTGTAGAGCTGGCACTCAGCATGGTGGAGAAGGCACTACTGGTGGTAAAGGGGGCTGTTGTGGAGGCCTGGTTTGTAGTCATGGATGTGCCAGGCACCATGGTGGTTGTTACAGCAGGTGCAGCTGTGTTGGTCTTAGCAGGAGCAGTGGTGGTTGTTGCAGGTGCGGCAGTGATAGTCGTCATGACTGTTGCGGTGGGGGCCACCGTTGCTGTGGGAGCAGTGGACCCTGGAATCTCTGTGTCAAAACCAGTAAAGGGCCTGTCTGGAATTTCTCCAAATCCCCACAATTCATAAATATCTGCATCATCAACACTTTCCTCTGTTAAGGTTGTGCCGATATCAGTTGTTGAGCTGCCCCTCGTTGTCGTCTGTGTTGTTTGTGGATCAAATGGTCCAACAGGAACATTCTCAAATTCCCACAACTCATAAATTCCTTCATCATAAAACATTTCCCCTGTGATGGCTGGGTCTGTGTCAGTTGCTGTGCTGCCTGTCGTCTGTGTTGTCGTCTGTGTTGTTGTCTGTGTCGTTGTCTGTGTCGTTAACGGATCAAATGTTTCAGGTGGTTCATCATCAAAGCCCCACAAGTCGAAAAAATCTGGTTCCTCCAATGATCTGACATGACGCCTTCCGACTTTAGGCAGCATGCGGGAACAAGCTGCAAGCATCATGCACAGTTTCCCGCTGGAGTCAACATAGACCAGTTCAAAGGCAGAATCCTGTAAACATTCTTAGTTAGTTTTAACATCAAAATCATTTAACAATGAGTTTTAACTTGTACATGATTTACCTTGTCTGGTAACTTTGATATGCCCACAAATAATGCACTGGTGGTCTTTCGTTGTCTCACAGAGTATCCTTCATTAGTGAGAAAATCTGTCAAAAAAAAAAAAAAAAATCAAACAGACAAACATTAGAGACTAGTCATTGAAGGAACTGCAAAATGTAGCAGCTGAAGAGCCGGACTTATCTAAGGGGTTTGTCAGAGACCAAACCAGAGCTAAAAGTAGATATTTGGCTTAAATTCATCAGCTGGACAGAAACAGTTCTAATTGGAAAATGTTGCTTCCCATCTACTGGATGTGCAAGGATTCAAGTACTTGATAGTGTAATATCCATTATAACTTCATAAGGCAATAATGTATTTCAACCATCTCTGCTGGCCTGTTTAGAAGTTCATTAATCCGTCTTTTATGTTATTACTACCTGGTCCTTACCAAGATCTTTAACTTTCCTCAGTTTTGTTTCACCAGGCAGCTTCACAGTAACATGTGTTGTTCCACAAGTCACCACTGGTGACTCTGCTCGTGATGACATTGGATTCTCGCAGACAGCCACACCTGTCACGTTCTCCTTCAGCAGACGGTCAAAGTAATGCAGTTTAAACGGCCGGAAACCAATTCCATCTCCAGTCTGGGGATAGACAAAATTGTCAGGCATCTACAGAAGAAGTCTACTTTAACACAAGTCCCTTTCAGACATACACATCGTAATTCCACATTAGCTTCATGTCTGAATAAGTGCCAGTCACTTACACAAAAGTCAACAGGGAAATCAGATTATGCCAGACCTACTGACATTTATGTAAAAATGCCACCAACTCTGAACTGAATGATGTTGGATTACTGTAAAGGCTACAGCAGCACAATGATCATCACAAATAAAGGACATTCAATGCATGTCTTTTGCACCAAGAAAATACACTTTGTTTAATAAACCTTGAAACATCACATAAGTCTGCAATCTGCAAGCTCATAGAGATTCTTGTGTCGAATTAGTCTAATCATTTCACCACTTGCAGTGTGAGGCAAAAGGAAAGAAAAAAAACCCTTTGTGGAACTACAATATTCAGATCAGCACATCCTCACTATATTTTCAATTCATCCAACCACATGGATGTTACTAGGCAGAATTGCGCATCTAAATGATACATTTTGAGAAAATATATTAGAACGTTCAGTGGTTCGCTCTCAATTGTCATTGATTAAAAAGACTCAAGTCTGATGTAAATCCCAAGGCCAAAGCCAACAGTATATTAGTCATTCCTCACTGGTATTCAACTTCCCCATCCTACCTGTGGATCTCAGCCAAAGCACACTGGGCCCTACCACAAACATCAATCTTTGAAGAACGATTCAGTTATTGACTACTCACAAAAATTTAGGGATATTCGGCTTTCAGGTGAAATTTCAGGATGAACCTACAATGCACTATAACCTTTACAGGTGAACTTAAATTGACCTTCCCAAAACTTTTGAATGCACATGTCCAACCGTTCAATGTTTCAGGTGTTTGATCCATGAACCGACCAATAAATTTCCTGGTTCAATTAGAATTGGTACTTAAACAGTAATCTTCATCATGTTGTTCACATTTTGACATCATGAGACCAAGACGACACCTAACAATTGATCAATGTTACCTCGCCATTGTGAGGCTCCAAACAGGATGTTCTGAGGGAAGTGGCCACTGAGCTTAGAGTGTCACAGAGTGTCTGCAGGTTGCAGCAGAGAAACAGAGAGACTGGAAAAGGCACAGAAAGGCATAGAAGTGGATGTCCTTTGGCCACATCCCACACTGATGACCACTTCATTGTGAACAGTGCCCTGTGGAAATGGACGATGAATGCCACTCAACTCTAGGCACATTGAAGGGGGAGAGGCACTCAAGAGTCACGTCAGACCATTCGAAACCGTTATCAGCATGGTCTGCACGCTAGACGACCTGCAAGGGTACCTGACCACACCACAAGGCATAGGCGTCATTGTCTTGCATGGGCCAAAGAGCATTTACACTGGACGAGGGACCAGCGGGCCTCAGTGCTGTTCTCTGATGAAAGTCGATTGACGTTGAGCAGAAATGATGGCCACCAACGATGTTGGAGACATCAAGGCTATGCATCAGCCACTATTGTCATCAGACGAGCCTTTGCTGATGGTGGTGGTGTTACAGTGTGGGCAGGTGGGTCTAGCTCTCTACAGTGACAAGGCCATACTACCTGAATAACATCATTAATCCAGTCATTGTGCCCCTGCATGAACAACACAGGCCTAATTTCATCTTCATGGACGACTTTTGTTGTAGTATACCCACCACTGTTGTTGGCTTTTGTTTCAATAAATTGTTTGAGATGAAGAAATCACCATTGCACACTTCTACTTAAATGCCCTACTTTCATGATATAATACCAGTGTAGCGTGAACATTTTCCATAAATTTTACCCAAAAGCCAAATATCCCTTTTTGTGAGTAGTGTATATGGTTTATATTATAAATACTACAATTTTTAAAAACAGGGCAAGATTGTTTCCTAAAAACTGCTGGGCACTTAAGTTTTAGCAAATGTTATAACATATTTTGGATTTGTTAGAAATATGTTTTGGTTTGTTTGGGGATGACTTTCAGCAGAAGATTTGTGGACAAATGGTGCTCTAGTGAACATTTGCAGCAGCACCATGATTTATGTGGGACTGAGTAAAATTAAAATAAACGACAGTATGGGTTCATGAAAATGAAGGAAAGGAATGTTTTTTGACTTCACTGGAGCTCTTTGGCACAGAGGAATAAGACTGACGAGAATAAAATAACCAGAAGTTGCACACAATTCACACATGGTATTAGAAATAACGTAGTTTGGTGGAGCCTGAGAATAAGTACTCATTCGTTTGGACAAAGAAAGGAACATTTTACCTGTATTGCTGTGTGGCAGCCAGTATGAAGCTTCGCCAGCAACCACCACCTATAAATATGAATGGAACTGTCACACCTGTCAGGCAGTGACAACAACCATGTCCCATCTGTGGAAAACATTTGGAGAAATGTTACGTTTCTGACAGCAGCTAGCATTGCACTTTCTAAAGGCAAAACCATGCTGCGAATCAAACACACCTTGCAGGCGCAGATTTGAGTATCGGATGAGTGAAAAGCGCAGGAAAAGTGTTCCATTACTGCAGCGATACTGTGGCTGGTTGAACTTTGATGTGTGTGGCCTTTTTCCATTCCCTGAAATGAGAAAAAAAAATATGGGCAGTGATGCCAGGTTATAGGGAGAGTTTGACATTTTGGGGGAAAAAAAAAATGCTGATTTGCTTTCGTGCCTCAGTTTGATGAGAACAATCCCACTCATGTCTGTGTTTAAATATAAAGCTACAGCCAGAAGACTGTCAGCGTAGCACAAAGACTGGAAATAGGTAAGAAAAACCAAAAAAGGTAAGAAAATCTGCCTTGTGCCACTTCCCAAGCTCAACAAATAAGCATCTTTTGAGTTCGCTGGCTGCAGCTTCATTTTAATCCTCATTTAACTCCCAACAAGAAAACTAACAAGTCATCTTCCAAAAATGTTGAACTTTTCAGTAAGCCAGCCCCGGACTGTTCTAAAGGTAATGCTATCAACTTTATCCCCTGATGAAGTTTACCAACATCTCTTGATAGCAGCATGAAATGATGTGGAGAAAATTCAGAGGCTGATTCAGGTCACCATGTTAAAGGAGCATGTGGTACGAGACTCTGCTCTGTGGTGCAACGGCTGATGTGCTCCCCCCCAGCATGTCTGCTTTTATCATTTAGAATAATTTGCATTGTTTTTTGTTCATGATGAAGCCATTATTCGTGGCTAAGATATCCACCTTCTAATGGATGGTCATTAATCCATTGACTGGTTTTGAAAGAGGTCAGTTAAACATTTGGGCACACAAGCAAACATGCAGGATAATTTTTATTTTATTTTATTTTATTTTATTTTATTTTATTTATTTTGAAAAGGCTATTAAATTGATGTGGACACGCTTTGGGTAATATGAATAATACTTCTATTGTAAATACTTGCTTATTTTTAGAACTGATAATTTCAAGAGCGATTTATAGAACGGTGTTAAATCAGCCGTATGGGTCTTAAAGAAAAAACACAAAAACGTAAATCTATATCCGGATGTTTTCTAACATTAGAAATGGGTCTTCACCTTGGAGGAAAGTCCAAACCGGCGATGGGAAACTTCGGTCGCTGGCGTCTTCTGGAGCCCCATCAAACAGCTGCTTCGTGTCGTCGGGAAGCTCGTCCTGGCCGGCAAAACTACCGTGTGCATACGGATGGCCTTCTGCATTGTTGAGCTGGGCTAGTATTAATCCCATCCAAACCCAAGCCATCAGTGCGGATGCCATGTTAGCGCTCCGGCTCGCTCGGTTTCTCTGTGTCCCCACAATGAGAGAGAGGAATCGCTGCACTGCTGCGCCATTAAACCTGGTTAATTAAATCCAAATGCCGCGCAGGTGCGTTTTCACTTGGCAGTCAAATTAAGGGGTGAGAAGGTGGCCGGTGCGCTGTTGTGGGTTGGACTGCAGTCTGCAGTTCACTGGTATTGGTAACACACACAAGCATTGTCTAAAAAATAAACTCCGTCCATATGATGATGAGAAATGGGGACTATTGGCCAGTTTTAAAGGAAATGTAAATTGTAGCCAATTTCTAGAACTGATAGTTTCATAAGCAATTTGTAGATTGCTGTTAATTCAGCCTTATGGGTCTTAAAAACAAGATGTGAGCAGCGGGTCGCATGTCAGCATGCTGAACAGGCGGTATGGCCCCAATTCCAAAATGTAGATTTAATGGAGGTTTCAGAACGAAAGTCACATAAAGAAGGAGGAGCCATTCAAAATTTTCTGTATAAACAAGACACAAATTTGAATAGGATCTAATATCCTCAAAGCTCAGACGATTTGTAGTATCCCACAATAATGATGTTGAATTAGGTTTTTAACCAGAAACAAATGCCGATGTGCAACAACAACAGATAAATTTACTGCCTGAGGCTCAAGTAGGCCTATCTATCCTTTGAGGTCTGATATCAAACACAAAAAAGCAGTGAGACAGTCTGAAAAGTTGCACAGTGTTTCAGTGCATGAATCCAATTTTGAAAGTAAGAGCACAGACATTTAGGATGTCAGGGGAAATCATCCACAGCTTCTCTTCACACTCATTTATCACAATGTCAACCTCAGCTCAAACTCAAACCCACTGAATTGTGAAATGAAGTGAAAATACTCTCATATTCCCTCTGTTTCCACAAATCAGCTAATCAGCTATTATTTTTCTATCATTGCACAGTTTCAGTCCTTCAGAGATAATTTACAGCACAGTTTTGGTTGGCTATCAGCACAAGGGCATATTACCTACTAAGGGAATACTTGAATGCTAGAGCAAAAGAGGTGTATTCCTCTCTCTGCAAATGCCAACGTGGCATGTGATATTAGCCACCCAGTTACTAACAGACAGCATTTTATGTGAACACCAAGAAAGCATATAACTCATCACCTTTTCCTCCCCTGAGAAGATCTGGGAAGTACAAAAATAGAGGCAGTCCACTGAGCGTGTAAAACTATGGGCCATTATATCTACTAAACACGGATTACAAGATTCTAACAAAAGTGCTTGCAGACAGAATAAAAGAAGAGAACATTATATCACCAACACAAGCTTACAGCACATAAGGGATGGAAATCTGAGATACAACATGTACAGTCAGGGATACAGTGGATAGGATGGAAAGGGATGGTAATGGAGGTTTAATTTGAGTTTAGATTTAGATAAAGCATTTGATAAGCAGCATTCAAACTGCACATAATTCATTAATATGCTGATGACACAACGTTCACGGTCAGGAATTTTGATGACATAAAAAGAATTACGAAACGTATCTATGTGCATGTGAAAGCATCAGGAGCAAAAGTGAATGTAGATCAGTGAATCAGAAACAATCTGTGTGGGCATATAGACATGGGTAAGTGCCACATAAAATTTAAGGTAGAAAGAGACTTCATCAAGGTCTTGGGAGTGAATATAGGAGTTATGGCTGGGTGGATGCTAGAGACACTACTTGGACAGGAATGCTGAATAAGATAATGTAATGTGTAACTAAGAAATTAATTGTAATTAATGTGGTTTTATTCAGTATGATTCAGTATGTCTTGATTAGTGATTTGGCGAATAGAAAAACTGCACACCGGATCTTGTCAGATATTGGAAGGTAAGCAGAATTAGGACTGGTTGAGACTGGCTGGGAATAGCAGGTTGCTGTAAACTTTTTCTTCTCTTCTTTGATCAGAGGAGGGCGCTGTTCCTTGTATTCTGTTATCTCATTCATTAACATATTCATTCTATCGAGAGAGAGATTTAGAGATTTAGACAGATTTAGATCACATATTGATACATTTCTATACGCTTCGATCTGCAACAACAGAAAACTATAATACTGGCTTTATACATTTCATTTACAGTATGTAAATATATGTGCTGTAAATACTTGCTTTTTTGTATTTGTGTTTATTCATTCTTCTTATCTGTGTCCTGTTCCTAAATGTCTCTCCTTGGGATCAATAAAGTTTTATTGTTCTTGTCTTAAAAAGCTACTATTTTACAGACTGTTTTGCATGTGATTTATTACACATCCCCTAAATATATTCTTTTAAAGCTTATTCATACGTAATTTAGGTCAGCTTATAGACATTTGTTTTTACTCTGACAATAAAGGTGTTTTTTTTCTCTTGCTCATTTTCACTCATGTTTACATCTACTGTGATTCAATTTGTCGAGAAAAAAAAACATGAAAAAGTCAAGGTGGCCTTTTGCTCTTGCATTTGATTCAAAAGTATCAGTCTAAAGCGTGTGACTCGTACAGTCAAAAGTCATTGTCAGAAGTGGGATTCGAACCCACGCCTCCATTTGGAGACCAGAAGTCCCACTTTTAGGAAGGTTCAACACCTTGAGTCTGGCGCCTTAGACCGCTCGGCCATCCTGACAACTGCTTGATTTCTGCGGCTAGGAGGCTGTTTGACTGGTGCCAAATCATTTATATTTGGTACAGTTTTTGTTTGATAGGTAAGCAAATAGCTTTAATAATGTTGTATGAGCTAATGTAAGGTGAAAGTGTAGTGTCACAGAATGTGAGATCGTCATTAGTTTAGTAAAGTGATCATGTGTTGTAACACAAACGTCAGACTTGTCACAGTTCCAAAAGACGTCTAAACAACCCATATCAGGCTGCAGTAATAATGAGGAGGTCAACTCATTGTTGTATTTGATATTTCAGTGGGATTTACTGACAAAATAGAATATAGACAGACTTTGAAGAGACGAGATGGGAAAGCAAATCAACATGATCACTGAATATATATAAAACTGTTGCATTGGGACCTTTGATGTGTGGCACCTATAAAAAGCTTGCGTGCATCGGTGCTTGCGGCTTACGGCCATACCAGCCTGAGAGCGCCCGATCTCGTCCGATCTCGGAAGCTAAGCAGGGTCGGGCCTGGTTAGTACTTGGATGGGAGACCGCCTGGGAATACCAGGTGCTGTAAGCCTTTTCCTCTCGTCCTTCATCAGCAGAGGTCCCTATTCCTTCTTTAGTGGAGTTGGTTTCCACAGATAGATAAATATAGCGGCATTAAAGTCACACATGAATCACAAAACAAAACACCAGGAGGACATGGACGAGGTAGATAAGAACTGGTATAAAAAATGTATGATAATTTGTTAATTCTATGTACATAATGTATGTCTAATATGTAGTCTATTGTTATGATGCTCTGTAGTAAGGCACTTCTTTGGAATTGCACAATTGAGTTTTGTGGACAATTAGTGAATAATACTATTGGAAAAACTGTGCTAACATGTAACAGCATCAGAGCTCTATTACAGTTGAGAAGTGTTAATGCTATTTGTTTGTTTGTTTTAATATGTATACAGTTTTTATTTGTTCGAACATTTATGAAATGTATTTGTTCAACTGTTTCGGAACATTACAAAGAACTAATTCAGTTTTGATGAGAAAATGTAACACATATTATGGAAGCAAACGTAATTTAGGAGTGACACATATTGCTAACAGTGCCTTTATTTGTGTTTATTTTATTGTCTATTATGGGGAGTTCGAAGTACTGTACGAGTCTCTGTAGCTACAATCGATTTCCAACAAGTGCTAAAAGTATATGTCAGAAGTGGGATTCGAACCCACGCCTCCATTGGGAGACCAGAAGTCCCTTTCTTAGGAAGGATTAATCTTGAGTCTGGCGCCTTAGACCACTCGGCCATCCTGACAACTACTAATCCGTCATCTTATCTGAATTCTTATTCATTCAGTGTATTCCCGATGAGTGTGTTGGCTGTCAGATATTGATATAGCGATTTCTCCCTTTAAATTCAAAGGCTCGCTTACTGAATGAGTATTTATCCATGTTGACATAATAAACATACATCCACCAGGGGTGCTATAGAGTTATATCAAATTCACTTCCGGTGGTCATACACGTGACTCCCCACCCCTCTTGCTACATAACCACCAGCAGTTCTTATGAAACGTGAATACTGGACTGTGTGTATTCCACCGCCTTCAGCACAGACTAACTGAGGAGGAACATTCGTGTTGGAAATGTCGATTTACAGGAATGCCGTTTGGTTTGTAAAAGGTCTCCAGGAGTATACGAAGTAAGTGGAGAGTGTAAATTCTACCGAGATCTTGTACTTTTACGTCGTGAAAATCTGTTAATTATTTATGGTTTGCATTGTATTTGCGTAATCCTCCTATAGGTTAGTATTAACCTTTAAGACTGTCTTTGGATCGTCACTGGTTAACTTCTGCTGGTTACACAAGGCTGTAGCTAATTAAAATGTCGACAAGTAGTACAGAAGCCCATTATTCTCTCCCAGAGCTCAAGTGATGTCTTTTTACTGCTAGTTTTGTTATCTGACTGACCCGAAGATGTTCAATATACCATTTGTTGTTATTATTATCATTATTATTTTATTACTTAGATATTTAAAAAAAAACAAAAAAACTGTAAAATGTCACTTTTAATCAGTGATTTAATTACTCAATTATTTCTGTCCATAAATAGTCGATTAATTGCCCCAGCACGCTCTATAGTCACATTTTCTTTTAGCCATTTTAATAAAACCAGATCTTCCCTAATGCAACAGTTTTTAGGAGGAAACAGCTGTGCTGAAAAAAGTCATTCATGATCCTAATAATTTTGAATCACAGGCTCTCTCATAACATGATGCTATCACTAGTGTTGCCTGCAATAACTGGATATGTACTTCTGATAGAGAAAATAATTTGATATAAGACGATTCTATCTTAGTCACTAAATTGCTAACAGTTTCCAGGTTCCTATTATTTGACTGTATTTGCACTGTTAGTACATAACAGTAGTGGTAAGGGCTAATGGCTGTAAGGCAGTGTTTGTATGTGCAGTGTATTCACTGTGCTGCTCTTTGATCAGGAGCGGCTATGAAGCTGCAGCGAAGCATTTTGCTCCAGCAGACCTGGATGTAAATCTGAGTGGGAGGTCCTTCATCATAACAGGTGCCAACAGCGGGATAGGGAAAGCCACAGCGCAGGAGATAGCCAAAAGAGGTGAGTGTTTGACTGCAGACAGTTAACAAAAATCAGTTTCTGTCTTTTTCCTCACTGCTTATGAGAAACAGTTCAGAGACGACAGAAGAAGAACCCCCTACCTTGCATTTTGACCGTCTTTTGTCATTCGGCTATAAAAGACTAACTGCAGTTTACCACTAAATTTTGATTCATTGGTGGACACCTCATCAGTACAGCCTGTTTTCATAGGTCAAATCTTTAAGGTGATGGAAGTTACTGCTGGCTTGTCCATTGATACTGTTTATTTTTGAGTCTGCAGGAGGAACGGTTCACATGGTCTGTCGAAGCAAGGTGCGAGCAGAAGCAGCCAAAGATGAAATTGTGGAACAGAGTAAAAATCAGGTTAGAAATCTGCGACATGTCTGTCTGTGATACTAATACTGGGACTGAATACACTAAGGGATTACAGTTGTAAATAGAGCCGACAAACATTGGATGGTGTTCATTAATGTTTCTGTAATTGACAAAGTTTTAATTGATTGCAACAGAACAACCCAGTGAACAAATGTGCTACACTGATGCATGTGAGTTTGGAGAATCCCATTTTATTTTTCAGCTTCAAGGGATACTTGTCCAACATTTGTCTTTGTTATGTTTTTGTGTAAAGAATATAGCCTCTTCTGCAGGGGCACGCTTTATTATTCTGTGGTCAAAGAGATAAATGTAGTCCCTCGGTGGTGGACTGAGTTGCCTAATTCAGTTCTGGTTGAGGTAGGAATCCCTCTTTTGTTTATGTGTTACTTCATGCTCCTGCAACCTTGTGGCACTTGTGTCAGGTGGAAGATGGAACTGAGTGTAGCTGCTCTAATTCTAAAAGTGTTTCTTTGACCTATTTTAACCTTGATTTAACACTAATTTGTACACGGCTTTGGACAAGAGCCTGAAAAAGGAATAAATGTAAATGGTATTTCATTGAGACAGATTGATAATTTTATTTCTACACCTGTGGCTTCACCCCTTATTCTAATTCTTTTATGTAAAGATTCAGAAATCATCATAAATACAGTGCAATTGCATGAGTCAAAAAAGCACTGAACCCAGAACATCTATGTTTTATAAAGTGCTTTCAAGTAAAAGCAAGTCCAAACAAAAGCAGGCAGCAGATTTTATTGATTTCGTTATATCTATTACAAGATACAAGGTTCATTTATTTATCCTTTTAAAACACAGGGTTGTATAACGAAGTCCTAGCTGTAGTCTGCTTATGCTTCTCACAGAACCAAATTTCTGTAAATAGGTGAAACAATCTTAAGTCAGAAAAATAAACTGTTATTTATAGTGAAGTGCAGAGGATGGGCTGCATCCCATGTCAGTTTGAAATGCTTCCAGTTGAGGTCCTCTATGTTGCCTCTCTGTTAATGTTAACAAGAGCTTGGCACTGGAATTTTGCCATCTTGCATTTCCTTAAGGAATGCAGTCATTTCTGAGCGGTCTTCACCAGGGTGGAGCTGTGTGGTGTTCATGACAGGTTCTCTGTGATGCTGATTCCCAGGAACCTAAAACTGCTCACCTGCTCCACCTGAGCTCCACTCGTGTACACAGGGGTGTGTGCCTTTGCCTCATTTTTTCCAAAATTGACAATCAGCTCCTTAGTTTGATTGATGTAGGTTGTTCTCTGAATACCACCCTGCAAGATTGTTGATTCCCGTTTAGTATGAAGTTTCATCATTGTTGTTAGCTCGCTACAGAAGGAGAGAAAAAAGTCATTAAAAAAACAGAAAGTTCCAAAGTCTCTGTTGAAAACTTCTCAAAGTTGTTGTTTTCAGTATTTTTTGATGTTAAGTGAACCAAACAGTTAATAGATTCATCAGTAATAGGATGGCCACAATTGGCTATCTCAGTCAAGAGAACCAAGGCGTCCTTCTCTCTTGATCTGATTTGCCGTGTGAAAATAGCAACAGGTCAATTTTTCTTAAATTACATATGTATTCCTATGACGACATATGTGACGGTACAATGATTTTAAATTCTCAGATCATCAGCATTACAAGCAACCAGCAGCGATAGCGCCTTTTAAGTGAAAATCCCTTTTCTTTTCTTCTATTTTCAACAGAAAGTTCAATTTCAGTCTTTATGAAAGGAGCTTTTGACAGTACTGATGTTTCTTGTTTATTCCCAGAATGTTCACGTCCACATCGTTGACATGTCCAGCACGAGACAGGTGTGGGAGTTTGCCCAGAACTTCTCACAAAACAACACTGTGCATGTGCTGGTAGGTGGTATGGGGATGTGTGTCGGCTCGTCTGTGATACACACATAGGTTTGTATAGTAGCTCAATCACTTGTTCATCATTTATCTGCTCACCAGATTAACAATGCAGGCTGTATGGTGAACCAGAGAGAGTTAACTGAGGAGGGTTTCGAGAAGAACTTTGCCACAAATGCACTCGGTAAGGTATTTTTAGATACTAGTTCCAGAGGTTAGCCACCAATTCTGAAACAACACTTTTGTGGATACCTTACTTTGAGAAATGTTTTGATAAAGGAAGCCAAAGTTCTTAAATGTTCAGATCGGAGTGACTGTTTGCACTGGAGCTGTTATCTGGAGCAGACTGTGATGGATGAATGGGTCAAACACAGGACTTCACCCAGGAGACTGGCCTTCAATTCCCGTGTGACTTTTTCTTCAGTTTTCAGTCACAGTTTGGTTTGGTTTAGGCACCAAAACCACGTGTTTAGGTTTGGAAATGATCATAGCTGGGTACATGTAGCCTTGTTGGCTACAGACACTTGAGTGCTAGAAGCATCTGCCTAATAAAGCTCTGTACAATTTGAAAAATTCTGATTCAAATCAGGAAGTATCTGCCCATAGACAGAGGAAACTATGAATCTGACTGGACATTTGGTGGCAACTTTCAGCACATAACAGCTGTCATTACTCTGTGCTACAGACACATTTCACTCTGCAGCAGTGATGCATTCAAATACAAACACCTTTTCCTACAAAAATCTTTCTATCTGTTAAACAAATAAAGACACATCTCAGTAAAAGTTGTCTTGACAAAAACATTGTACAAACACTTAAGCAGTATAAATTTAAGTAAATAATGGTTTAAATCAGGAAACAAAAGGTTAAATAATAAGCAAATACTTGGACCTGGCATCTGGTGCTTGAGGTTTTAATGCTCAGTCATCACCAATTGTCTATAGCAGATCATGTAGATTAAATGTTGCTGAACTACTGTCCTCCATATTTTTGTAGGTACCTACATCCTCACCAAGGCATTGATACCTGCACTGAAGAAGGTTGAAGACCCAAGAGTGGTGTGTTGGCTGTCAATAATGTCAAAAATAGTGACGTACCAATACAGTTTTGGAAAGTTGAAGATGTTTTTTGCTGTCAGCAAAACTGCATGTATGAACTGTATGAACCCCATGTAAATCTTAGGCTTTATTAAAGTAAAAAAACACACATCTGCTACTGTCTCGTCACAGGTCACCGTGTCGTCAGGCGGCATGCTCACGCAGAAGCTGAACGTGGACGACCTCCAGTTTGAGAAGGGGACGTTTGACGGCACCATGGCCTATGCTCAGAACAAAGTAAAGGAGACTGATTTACAGCACCAGAGAGGAATGACCGTGGCACGTCTCCATGCTTGTTGAAGTGTTGTTGTGTTGTCATCGTGACAGAGACAGCAGGTGATACTGACAGAGAGATGGGCCTCCCAGCACAAAGAGATCCACTTCTCCTCCATGCACCCTGGCTGGGCAGACACACCAGGTAAACAGCAGAAAAGGAAATGTTCATTTTATTGTTTAGTCTTTGAAATAGTCAGAAGATAGTAAAAAAAAATACCTATATGACATCTTCAGATTGCATGTTTTGTCCTTGTATTTAAACCATATTTCAAGTTCCAAGGCCAATTAGTCCACTAGATATGCCATAGTTTTGACTTGTGTGGCATTAAATTAAATACAAGACTCTTGAGAAATAAAGCAGTATCCTGTATTCATTTGAAACTAAAATATGCAAATCATAACCCCTGAGTAACACTTACAGGTGACGGGAGGCGTTGCTTCTGTGATTTACAGTTTTGTTTGTTTGTCTCTCTGTAGCTGTCCAGTCATCCATGCCATCATTCCACGCTAAGATGCAGTCCAAACTGAGGACAGAGGCCATGGGGGCCGACACCGTGGTGTGGCTTGCTGTGTCTGCAGCCGCCATAAAGCAGCCGAGCGGACTCTTCTTCCAGGGTCAGAAACAAATCACATTCAGTCTTACTGCACTACAGCATGAGCAGTAACCAGTCACACATCACTGGCACAGCATTGGGAGCTATTTGGGGTTTAGTGTCTTGCCGAAGGATGCTTCGACACGTAGACTGCAGGAGGCAGGGATCAAATCCAAGAAATTTGACTTATTCCTCAGACATATTTAGAAAATTAGACTAAAATTATTATAGTGACTTCCCATCCACTGAAAAATGAAAATTGCTTTCCGCCATTTCTGAAAATGCAAACACCCCACGGCACATGAACTCAGAGCTTTAATAAAATTTCTGCTTTGTGACTTTGTGAATACAAGAGGGTGTCTTTCAAACGGACTCTTTTCGTGAACATGGTTAACACGACCCCATTCGAAGGCAACATTTTAGTAGGTAGCATGTGGTACATACTGATTGAGTATGTCGAAGGCAGTGTGTTAGTATGTCATTTCAAACACAGCGAAGGGTTAGGCAGCCTGCCAGGAGAGGAAGACAAAAGTTCTGCACTGCACGTTTAAATATCAAGGGTGTACAATATCAGTGGTATAGGAAGTATTCAGATCCTTTACTTGAGTAAAAGTAGCAATACCACTATATGAAAATACTCCATCACAAGAGTCCTGAATCGAAAATATTACTGAAGTCAAAGCACTTTGTACTTTTATTTAGTAAAATAATAATATTTGTATTCAGTTACAGTAGTTTTGTTTGTAATGTTTTACTTAAAACTGTCAGATTTCAGAGGATTCAGATTCAATGAGCATATTAAACACTAGATTGAGATTTAATAAACTGCTGTTGGGTATGTGGGTACAGTGGGTATGTCAGAAGCAGACCTGATTTGAAAACACTGTACCAATGAACAGCTCCTTGTAAAGGGAGGATAGTGGCTGTGACATAATTACAATGAGTGAATCAGTAATGGAGGGTGTCACACTTTCACATTTAAATCGATCCTGCTTTCTGTAATCAGCTCCCTGAATGTTAGTCTAACATGTTTTTGTGGTTCAGTGTTCCCCCTCCTGCTGTCTCATATATTTTCATAAAATCTCTTCCAGATCGTAAAGCAGTGGCGACCCACCTGCCACTGGCCTCCTCCAGGTCCACACCACAGGACGAGGAGAAGCTGGTGACTGTGCTGGAGGAGTTTGCTCTCAAGTGCAAACCTTAATGTCTCTGTAAATGGACTTAAAACCAAGTACTCCTCAATAACGCTTAATGTTTACATAATAGTGATTTTTTTCTACATTTTTTCACAGATACTTGAGAGAACAGACTTTGTTAAAAAAAAAAAAAAAACTCTCAAAGTGTAGTGAGGTTGTTTTTAGGAAAGAACAATCTTGTAGAGTTGTTGAGGCTTTTATCCACGAGGTTTATCAAAACTCAGCGTAAGGAAAATCCAAATTATAAATACCCTTAATATGAAATTTTGAATGATGTATTCATCAAGTCTACAGGGAGGAATGTATCACCGATGCTTTAATGGGAAGTTAACCCAAAATGCAACTTTTATATTAATTAAATGTATTGTACTGTAGATGTTTCTTTCTTGTCTGTACATGTGTGTCATGTCTGGAGAGCAGATATGCAATACCCATTGGAATGTGGAAGGAGACAGAGTGTAGCCAAGATGCTGCATTAACCTGGTGAGCTCACGAGCTGTAATAGATTAAATAAGGCCTCAGGTCAGGTTTGGATCTTAAATTTGGAAGGAGCCACTGGGCTCCGTCATGCCAGGTCTTAAAATATATAGGTACAGGCCAGGTTCA
The DNA here is from genome assembly GCA_037975065.1 of Chaetodon trifasciatus. Taxonomy (NCBI): domain Eukaryota; kingdom Metazoa; phylum Chordata; class Actinopteri; order Chaetodontiformes; family Chaetodontidae; genus Chaetodon; species Chaetodon trifasciatus. The sequence goes on from JBBMOE010000083.1 coordinate 572,435, forward strand.
GGTCCAGCTAGAACCCAACCACTGCTGTGTGTTTGAAGCCATATTGAGACATTTTCCTTGTTATTTTCCCTCACAATAATGTTTAGGACTGTATTAATAAGTACCAGTAATTTTTTCTGGTCTCTAAAGCCCTGACAGAGATAACAAATTGAGTTTATTCAATAAACAGCCAAATCATTTGCGCTTAAAATGGAAATGAAGGTTTCACTGTCATGTTTTCACATATTTTCATCCTGAAGACAATTTAGTCTGATACTGAAAATCCAACAGTTGGTTACACTGGCAAATGCTGATTACTAAAGTGGCAAAAAAAAACTAATGGATGCAAATATTTACAACCAGTTAAGTGATGAAGTGATTTCACAAAGCTGGACCCGGCTGCTCAAACGTGAGGATTTGCTGCTTTTCTCTGTTTTATGTTAAATGAATACCTTTAAGATTTTGGACACACAAAATAATTTGACATGACTTTGTGGTCTAATAACAGGAGGTGGTCATTTGTCAACATGTTTGACAGTACAGTGAAAAAGTAAAATGAAGTAATTCATATATTTGCTAAAATGCTTAGTAGTTGCTGCTGCTGTGCCACAGAATATGAAAGGAAACAGTGTCATTTGTTTGGGCACTAAAGGCTGTCTGGATGCCAATTCCAAACGATGTTGAATAAATTCAGTTACCCACTCGGTGTTGATGGAGGCTGCACCCAACAATCACAACACAAACAATATCATTTCAATTACAATGCTCTGTTTTCCTCAGCACCAGCCTTGACACAAATTGTTTGAAAGTCTGTCTGGACAGTGTAGTGTTTACAGCATCAGGAGAAAGAGTCAATTCTGACTGTGACACTCTGCCTTTACACTGTATAAAAGGCAAATACTTGAAATAGGAGTTGCCTAACATCCTATTAAAAAACAAACAAACAAACAAACAAAAGCTGAGCCTTGCAGAGGAGCATGAGGGAAGCTAACAACTGTAGAGGCAGATGTCTACAAGGAAGAAGGGAGAATAAGAAGCTGTGTGTGTAAAACTCTATATGAATCACTGATCTGACAAGGAAGACAACAAACAGACTAATAATTGGTCACATAGATGAACTTCTTTAATATGTCATTTATACCTACATGGTTACATTAATGGACACACTGAAGCACACATCTGTTATCCTTCCTTCAACAGAGAATCGTTCACTGGCCTCAGATGGATAGAACCTGTCATTCATTTTGACTGTAACTAAATCTTAGGTACTGTTCATCTGCTAGACTTCTATCTCCTGTGTAGTCTTTATGTTTAAAGGACTACACCAGTGGTTTTGCACAATTTTGCTTTTTTAATTCACATACGCTTCACATGATCGTAGGCATGTGTTATAGTTTTTTTTTTTTTTTTTTTTTTGGACTTGTTTTTACTACTATTCCAAGCATCCACAGTTTTACACGGCACAGACTGACAATAGCTGGAAACCAACAGTGTCTTGGACAGATTCAAAAAACACACCCTGAAAACTTTAAACTGTACACTGTGCATTTGAAACTGGCCTGCAAAAACAAAACATGATTAATAGTTAAGGAGCTGAATCCTTAGGAAAAACACTGGTGTTGTCCTTTAAAGTGTTATACTACCCACAGGCTCACATTCATGAGTAACCGGGAGCTGTAAATGTAGCTTTATGGGTGTCTGAGAAGCCTGTAATCTGTCATTTCTCTACTGCTGGATGAAGTCTTAACATAATCTTATTTCTCATTTAAATATCAAACATCTTTGGAAAGTATTTAGAGGGGTCTGAACATTAGAAGAATTCAGCTTAGTTACCATATGATTACATCAAAGCACAAACATGATGAGCACTAACAAATTCATAGTTTCTCTTCACAGCAGCGATTTGTGACATATTTTCAATTCCAGTGCATTGACATAAAAGCCAGTATACAGTATTGACTTTAAAGAACAGTAACGATGAGAACAAAATCAAAGCAACCGTGTTCATTAGTTTCCTTTCAGTCCTGATACATGTATGTGCTGTACGCGCTGCCGCTCTTTAGCTTGATGATATGTGCATTTACATGTCAGAAACATTAAGACATCACTCATAGTAATAAATAATCTCATAAAACAGTTGACGGCAGAGAACATAGAGGGATCAACAAGCAGTCTGGTTAATTTAGATGGCAAAACCTGCCAGATTTCATTTGGATGGAGGCAAACACTGTGTGTAAGTTCAGTATCATGACAAAATCAACATCCTCTGTAATGACCTAACCATTTAAGTTTTCTTTAAACAGAGAGAAAAAGCTTTTTCCCACAGAGTTAGACAGCATCACAAATACATCCCAAATGAAGATAATGAATGAGTGTAATAATCAAATCAAAGACTCCATATTTTTATGGGATCTATATAGATTTCCCCAAATTAGCCTAAATAGCCTGACATATTGTGTCTTTGAGAACGTTGACTTTCTACTAGAATTTAAAATGAAGTTCTGTGAGTCTGAACAACGTTTTGCTGCAGAGCAGCGCGTCATGGACCAACTTCATGAGGTTCAGAGGTTTGCTTGATATCCAGTTTATCTGTAACACTCGAGCAGCCAAACATCCACATATGAGAAAAACCTTTGTGGATATTCAGATACCATGCAGTAAGGAGGCCTCCCTGTACACACACCTGGCCCACTGTGAGTACATTAGAAACATTTGTGAGCTTCTACAAGTGTCTGATATAAATTTATATGACTAGGACAGATGTAGATTGAAAATACTTCCTTACAGCCCTCTCCTTTAGTGGCTGATATGAGGTACAGAAGTCTCAATAGAGACTCCAGTGAAAGGCTTATTGTTTGGTCTCCTCAGTGTCCCATGGTTGAAGTACAATTATGCCCAATTAAATGTTACTGATATGAGTCTGACATACTCAGAAAGTAGATGATTTCTTTGTCTCATGAAAATAATGCAATGAGTGAAGCTCCTGAAGCCAGGATCAGCCCTGCAGCTTCAGTCCAGCCTGTGCCACCCATTAGCGAGAAAAGTAATAGCATGTAAGGGCTGCAGATATACTGTAGATGTGCTCCCACGTCCACAGGCAAGGCCTGCAGCAGCTACAGTGTTGACACTAGTGTCACCTGCAGGCAGTGAATTAAAACTGCAGGGTTTTTCATGTAGCTGCTGTTGTGTTTGTCTGTTTGCAGGTTTTATATTTCACATTTTAAACATGTCCAAACTATAACACTCCCCTATGTGTCACCATGTCTCCTCTGTCCTCCATGACTGGTGTCTGGTGTCCTAGTTACTTTGCAGATAGAGGGGGTCCTAATTACAATTTGTCCAAAGGAAATGTATTATATATATGGTTTATTTCTGACCTTGTGAATAGGTTAAAAGTTTCAAAAATAAAAAATTAGATGGGATGAAAAATGTTGTCAAATAAAAGTAAAATAAAAAATTGTGGGATACATAAATGCAAACTACAGATGATTAGGAATGTAGGCTAACTACATTTGGTTCTGAAAATGTGACCTTTAAAACTTGGTGTTATTGAAATAACAACATATCTGCTGTTGGGACGGAGAGACTGTTACCACCAGGCAACTACAGACTTTCTACAGATGATTAACACTTATACTCAGTAGCCACTCTATTAAAACAGCCTACTACAACAGCTCTACAGTGAATCCTCCCTTCACAAAGGTTCACTGAAGGTTTTACTGAAATTGTTTTAGAAAGAAGTTGATTCATCTATACGATCATTTTGGAGGAAGATGTTTGCGGAGCTGTTGAATTGTAAGCATAACTAAGAAACTGGCAACAGTTTAATCACTTGTCTAACAGTCAAGTCCCCAAAGAGTAATACTATTACTATTAGTAATACTACTAGTAATACTATGTGAAAGTGGACTTGTTGATTAGATTGTTTTGTCAGATTAACATTAGATGTTTTGCATTCTCAGAGTGGACTGTAATCACTGTAACCCACTGATGTTGCTATTTTACGAACAGATGGTCAAGTTTCAAATGTCAAACAATAGAAAAGAAGCAGCCTACATGAATCTTGGTGGTGAGTCCAAGTGTCAGCTATCACTCTCATTGTGCACAGAGGGCAACGTCAACATGTCTACATCTGAGAGACAAACCTGCTGCTACTTTCTTTGCCTGTGGGTGGTGCAGGTTGGCTGGGATAGAACTGATCAAATAGCTTTGTCTTGTGGAGAGATCTGCTAAAGCCTGCAAAACATGAACAATTCTGTTTGAGTTTCTGAGTGTCATGGTCCAGGTCCATGACACTCTTCATATAAAGTTTGGGTTTGATGGTATGGACTATCATGTACAAACATGTTCCACTCACTGTTTCGCAAGTTTACAGTATGAAATCGTCAGGAATGCATGGAAGTTAAGTAAATAAGTCATACGCCTCAACCCCTCCCACACACTCACACATATACACAGAGAGATCCCCCACCTGACAGCACCCTTCACAGAAGCAAACACCAACAACTGATACCTTGTGTCAACCAAGGCCTGCTCTGCTCCCAGTCTTCGCTGGCCTGCAGTGTCCTCACTGTGAACGTGCAACAGCCGCTGCTTGTTGTTGAATAACTGTTAAATATTATCCAGATGACATCGATATTGTTGGATAAGCTTCTCTCTTTCTCTTCCAAGTGCGACTGCTGCCGTGAAACCATCACAGTTTGGTGAACAGAGCTTCCTGCTGACTGCTGGTCGTCCACAGACGTCAGGACACCACAGGAGTCATGTCCCATAGCTGCAGGTCGACATGAGACATAATCAGTCAGTCTGTTGTCAAAGGCAGATGACGTGCGTCGGCTGGCTGCTAAACATTTCTGCTGTTTCGAGATTTCAGGCAGAGATGAGAAATGAAACCGTCTGGAGACAGATTTCGAATATAGTTTTTGAGATGCAAGTATACGTTTGGATCTAACACTGACAAACTGAATTTAGTTTTAAATGTAGCCATTTGAATTTACAAAAACTGAGAGCTATTCAGTGTTTTTCCAGGAATGTACAGTATACATTGATAAGCCTCTGAAGCAAGATTCAGATTAGCAGTCAGTAAAAACCACAGCGATGACAGTCTTTTAGGTTAGCAGCCAGCGTCACATTACTGGATACATTAGATTACAACCAGTCATTAATATAGAAAATGTGTGACAAAACTAGTACTTTTTGTGTCTGTAGCTGTGGTAATGGAAGAACCTGATGAACCAAATGACTGACGTATAATATGTAGGCAAAGTGACAATATTCTTCATTTATAAGTTCAGCAAACAGGAGGTCAGGGCATTTGGGTTTTTAGAGCAACATGATCATTGCATTTAAATTATGTTTCTGTTTATGTGGTGAATTAAGTCCAGTATTCACTCTGCTTTTGGCTCTGGTTTATTTTACAGCAACTGTTGAGAAAAATGTCTGTCTCTTTAGCTGCTAAAGCTCCCCGAGCAAAGTCTGAATTTGGAAAGTCAGCTTTTTATTTTTGTGCCCCAAGTTCATGGAGTGATCTCCAACACAGGCTAAAAATCAATGCTCTACTGGACAATTTAAAACCATGATCCCAGACATCCCTGCTTCAACGTGTCATGGTTTAAAATGATTTTTCATCGGTGTTTTGCCCTCTTTATTTTTAATCAGACGACGTTCAAAATTAGGTGACATGAAATGAAAATTCTGTGTGTGTGTGTCTGCTGTTTGCTGCAGTGGGTTCATAAAAGCTGCCTGAGCTGTGAGACTCAACCACACAGTCTGTGTGTGAGAGAATCAAAATAAATGTGCTAAAATGGGTAATGTAAGATTGACTGGATCAAGACACGATAGACATTCAACAAGAGCAGCAATCCATACTTTCAATGTTAAGAAATCGTTTAAAGATTCCTGGATTTGAACCAAAAACTAAGCAAATTTTTAGATTAGACTCAAGGCTGGATTACTGGATTACCCAGACTCTCAGGGGCCCTGAAGGTCCCAGTTACCCCAGGGAAAGATTTTGATTACAAAATATAAGCTAAAATGATGACAGCTTTTGCACTTTCACTCATTATTTCCCGTCTTGTAAGGTCTAGTTTCAGTACACTCAATTTTCAGTGGTGAGACACTGGTGCATATCCTGAAAAGAATGTGTTTAAGCAAAATACCACAAACTACATGACAAACAGGTAGTATTCCAGCAGGTCTGACGAGTACTGAAACAGGATACACACTCTATGCAAATAGGGGCATCAATAGGGGCCCACAAGCAGCTTCATAAGGCCTTAATCATGCTACATAACAGACAAAAAAACAAACCTGACCTTCTTGGCTGAGTTAAAGACTCTCGCTGCTACAGATTGGACCTCATGTTTTGTTACTGTGTGCCTGAATGTCTTATATGAGACTCATGAATATAACAGATACAGTTTGCACCCATCCAGACCTTGATAACTTTGTCAGTGCCAGAGGTGAGCAGGTTTCCAGTGGTGGGCTCATAGTGCATGTAAACAATGCTGTGCTTGCTGTCGTGGAAGGTGGCTGTGGGCGCTCGACTAGAAGACACAAAGGCAACACCGGTTACTTTACTGTGTGAGCACTCTGGAAAACTGAGAGCACAAAGGGTCAGTATGGGACAACAACAGAGGCTGATTGTTACTCACTCCTCGTCGGTGATGGACTCGTGGCAGCTGTCACACACACGCACCTCGAACTCGAAGCCCATGAGGGGGATGGTGGAGCGTTTGGACGAGCATTTGCCACACACTGCCTGGCCACACTTCCTGCAGTGGTGCTGAGGAACACAGGAGGGCTTCAACATGTCAGCTCTGATCAGCCACAGTCTCATTTCTTAACAGGCGCAGCAGATTTAGAAAAAGCCAAAGGTGGGCCAAAGTCATTGTTTCGCAAGTTACAAGTAAGTCTCCCATCTTTGCTATTAATCCCTGAGTCAAGCCCTGAGTTAAGACCAACTAGTCTCAAATTAAGTTGTGAACTTTGTGCCATCCTAAAGAAGTCATTACACACTCTTCACAACATCCAATTCCATTTTAATCTTTAACCTGGTGTGTTATTCCTCTGACAGAATTACTCTATTACGATCATCTGTCATCTGAGCTAAATGTTTTGCATGTGCCCCTCTGTTTTTGTTGATCACTGCATGAGATCATCTGTCTGCTGGTCTGATCCACACACACCTTTTCCCCCCTGTTGTGCAATGTGATTGGCTGCTGTCAGATCAATTCAAAGTACAGAGCCGATCTGCTGCACACTTCTTTCATCTTTGGGCTACGAGGGGGATGTCAAGTCTTTCTGAGGCAAAAGGCAAAAGTCCACATGGAGTCACAAGTCATTGTGGTGAACCTGTAAGTCATCTTGAAGTCTGTCAAGTGTTCAATGGCACCACAGTGACACTGGACTAGATTTTAACACTTTTAAATGATCTTATGAGACTGTTGTTTATTTGTGTTTTTAGAATCATATTTGTTTCTGTTTGTGTACATATTTTTGGCTGACTTAGCATTAAAAAGATGATCTCAGCCTCCTACTGTACATGGACGTTGTACATTATCAGTTGTACATTATAGGTGTTGCTTTATTGGTCCCCCCCAGCTGTAGTTGACTTTTCCGTTCGTCTTCAAGATTTCTCTTTTATGAGCAAAAGAAACAAAAACATGGACTTCATGTCCAGAAACACCAACATTACAGTGTGTTGTGTTTGATCCTCGCTACAGAATGTCCCTGAAGATTGCTGTGCAGTCAAGAAATGCCTATTACAGTATCCATAAACTGGATTTCTCTCTCTCTCTCACACACACACACTCTCACACACACACACACACACACACACACACACACACACACACACACACACACACACACACACACACATTCTTGAAATGAGTAACCACAACATAAAGCTGTTACTGAGAACAAGACAATAAAACATCCAGAGGATGTTTGCTGGCCATTAGTGTCTCTGTGAAGAATTACGTATGTTTCCTTTCCTGGAAAGCTGTTGGGTGTGGTGGAGCTACGGATCACTGAATCTACCAGTGTAGTACCCAATGTCCAAACTGTGATGTTCGGTTTGGTGTCTGGTGATTTATAATTATGGGACTTTTCATATAGAAGTCAAATGAGCAAAAGAACATTAGGAATGGGATGGTGCAGCACCTGTCGGAGGCCGATCTTCTTACTGTCCCACATCTGTTTGAAGTTCCAGAAGAAAGGCTGCTCACACTTCTGACAGGAGTCACTGTCCAACCATTCTGGGGTCTGTGCAAACACACATTGTTAGAATTTTTAGATTTTCCTTTTCCCAGTTATGACTCCCAATATAAAGACAATTAGATTCAAAGCTCGATTTAAATGCCCTCGACAGTGTGAAGCAATTCTGCTAGAAAATAAAACACACTGCAGTAGTCAATGTTTTCATTAGCTGTGTAGCTTTCTTTTTTTTGAGGGTGGAGTGATTAAAGGAATACTTTTTGGGAAATATGCCTTTTTGCTTGCTTTCTGAGAGGGAGATGAAAATGTCAATATTGACTGCATGTCTGTGTGTTACATTTGCAGGAATCAGGAAGTGGCTAGCCTAGCTTAGCTGCCTTTACACAGCGTATCTTATTTGTTTAATTCCTACACAAAGAGAAGTAAAATGTCAAATTCTAGTTATCAAGGGAGTCATGAGCCATGTGCCGGCACTGCTTCTTGACAAACAACAGCTTTCATCCTGCGCAGTACTGCTGTATCTCTTTCTATAGCACAGGGTCCCTGACACACATGGGGGGCAGCTTTCAGATTTGTCTTTGTACAGACACAACAGTGCCAGACTGGCCACCTCACTGTGACAGGAAGACTTCAGGATGCTGCTCACAAACAATGCTCCTGACTGGTTTTTGCCAAGAAATAGTTGCAGCACATAACTTCCCCTGCTTTTACCTTTCTGTTCTTATGTGATAAAGACCAGTAAGACACAACATGCTAGTGAGCATCAGTGGTGTAGGCAGCTGTTAAACTCTCGACTGAGCCAGGGTGGGCAGGCAGCTGTTTCCTTCCTCCTGCCAGTCTCTATGCTAAGGTGGGCTAACAGCCTCCTGGCTCTGTATTTACCACACAGACCTAAGAGCGGTTTCAATCTTCTCATCTCATTCTCACAGATAAAGCAAATCAGAAAATCAGACATCAAGTTGATGCCAAGATGCCACCAGTGAGTGTGTTTTCCTTTAGCTGGTTGCTAAAGTGCCACAATTGTAATTGTCGTCATACCTGGGCATAACATTTTTGTGACTTTACAGATTTTCGTTTTTGAGACGTTTAGATAGTGGAAGAAATAAAGAAACAATCACAGGAGAAAGTAAACATACTTGAGAATGCGTGCGTGCGTGCATGTGTGTGTCTGTAAGAGAAAATCAAAGAACACTGTGCAAATGTAGTGACCTTTCATGGATCTCTAAAAGATAATTTATTCTAGAGTAAGAGGTAGAGCCAACATCAGCAGTTTATCCAACTAAACTGATCTTTGTCAGTTTGTGCACATGTGTAAATGGGCATGACAACACACACCACACGTGACACGTTTCTTTATTTTTCCACCTTTTCTTCACAATGTGTCACAGTTCATGGATTGAATATGAATGTACGTTTGTGCATTGGGTTGATGGCACACTCCATCAGTCTGCTGTTGTCACTCACTCACTCACTCACTCACTCACTCACTCACTCACCTCTTGTCGTGTTACGTCCATGTTCCAGATGACGATGCCTCCATCTGAGCTGCAGGAGATGAGCTGACGTGTGTGTGAGGCGTAGCACAAGCCCTGAATCTTGTCACTGCCGGGAGCACACATGCACATAGGTATTAGACAAAAAATTAAGCAAGCACAAGTCCTAATTTAACATCTTGGCATTGTATGTTTGTGCATTTTCTGGCTTAAGGGATTTACTGGTGAGTAAGGGGCAAGAGTCCCTCACTCTCACTTAAAATCCATCACTGGTGCAGCCAGTGAGAGAACAGAAAACGCTCTCCTCCTCCTTCTATCATTATTTTCCACCTTGCTGCTGTTCTTCAGCAGTGTCACCACTCTCTCTCAACAGGCCCCAAATGCTGTGCATGCATTGTGGCTCTTCCTATGAAAGATCCTGTCATGTCTGAAAATAGCCACAACGGTTATGGTACATAATGGAGGCCCACTGTTCCACATTTATCTCTGAAAAGGGCTTATTTGTGAAAGCAATGGCTTTTTGGTAATCAAACATGGGTCTCTGTTACATAAATGTTCTGTAATGGCTCTATTCAAACACAACAGGACCATATTTGGCTTCTCATGTGTGAGACAGAGTGGTGGCACTGCTGTGGAACAGTGTTAAGGGTTTTTTTTAAACTTATCTTCCAGTTGAATGATTTTGTTTATTGGTGTCACTTAATCAATGACCATGATGAGCATTCAGGATGCTCATCTAATCAACCCAGATTCCTTAATGAATTCTCTCACCAATGTCACCATTTAACAGAGATAATATAGAAAACTGCTGCCTACTGACCTGCAATCAGATGGCACTTAAGTAGAGTTAAAAATAAAAACATGTAAGTTTGTGATTGTTGTTTGCTGGAGCCTATGTAACATGTTTGGATGGATATTCATACTGTGGACAGTTTGTATGAATGATACGAAAAGTTAGAGACTAGTGGCCCTATGACTGCTGTGAAATTCCAGGTTTTTAAAATCAAAGTACAGGTGTTTTTATAGACTGCTCCGGCATGAAAAGAACCTCTTCAACCACTTTAAATTGGCTTTTTCTCAGTGTTCAATGATTTATTAGACTGATTTCTCCTTCTGTTAATCTGATGCCATTCAATTCAGACTTGTGCCATGTTGGAAGTGTGGCAGAAATGTCTGTCCGACCGACCTAGTGCGACCTTCACAGAAAGTTACTATAGATAAACGGAGTACTTTATGAATCCTCGAAGGGAAATTGCAGTGTTGCAGCAGCAAATCACATATAACAAAACACAGAATTTAGACTAAATTCACCTGAGGACGGTAGGAAAAACATTCTTTTAAAAACATATACACATGCATAGAAACTACTGTATGAGCTAAAAAATAGAATAAAAATAAATACATAAATGAAGTTGAATGCTTGTGCTATGACAACATGTAAAACCGCCATCACATTTGCGTAACAAGGTGCAGCTCTGAAAGAGGTGAAACTAGTTTGCTAGATACGCACTTGAATATTCCCTCAAAGGTAATTTGGTTTGCAAAAAAAATAAATAAATATAACAAATTTAGCATTCAATAAAACACTAAAATATATTAATACCACAGAAAAAGACAGTCTATCAGAACAACACAGACAAGCATACAATGCAACTTGTCGCTGTTGTCCATCCAGCTGAAGAAGAGACACATTCAAGAGGAGATGTTTGTGACTCTTACTTGTGTCCTTGCAGTTCGATGGCGGTACCTTTGCGTCCTCCGATGTCCCACATGATGATGGAGTGGTCTGAGCTGCCGGAGAACAGCACCCTCTGGACCGGGTCCCAACACAATGCCGTCACATTACCTGAAGCAAAGCACAACACACACACACACACACACACACACACACACACACACACACACACACACACATACACACAAACACACATACATACGAACTTGTGAGACAAACACACACAAACTACACTGCCTCACAAAGGTCAGTCCACAAGGACGTGCACGACGCCAAGGTCAGTGCACAAACTATCATCACAGCTCTGGTGATGAGTCTAGTCAGAATTATTTATGATCTTCTGATCACGATATCAAAAGTGATAAATTTAGGAACTGGGTTGGTGTCCCCGGGGCTGTCTTGCACTGGTTTTCATTCGGCTTGTTTCATTTACTTTAAAAACTATATTTCTTCTGTAACTGATTCTATGCGTTGAGCCTGAAGGCTGATTTGTTGAAATGATAGTGTTAACAAATCATGACTCCTTGGAAATCTCTTTTTACTGCTTTTCTGATATTTTAAATAACAGTCAGTGAATACCTGAACGTGACAAGGAAAACTTTCACTAAATTCAACATCCTGGCCCTGAAGTCATCTTGACACTAATTCAGATGTCACTTTATCCTTCAACACCAACCATCAAGCTTGTATCTAAAGACTTTAAATCCCATTTAAGACACTTGTAAATGGCATTTTCACTGCCTCCTTTGTTGAATCAGATTCTACAGCGACAGCTGCAAAAGATTTTCTTCAACATTGAAGATCATCAGGGACTTAAAGCTCTGAAAGTTACTCCTGAACTAGCTCAATAAATCTGCCACCTGCCTCTGATCTCGCATTAACTATTACATGAATTTAATGCAGCTGCTTACTGAATCTTGGTGGTTTATGTGACATTCCTCACAATATAAAATAAATGATTTAAGCATAAAGATTTAAGGTTCCTCTTTCTTTATTCCTTTTCCTTCCTGACCAAAGCTGCACCTGTTTCATTACGGGGTGTTAATTATCACATGTAAGTTGTGTTGTTTTCTTATCTGTTAAGAACTGCGCAACATAGTTGTATTAGAAAATTCAAGTTTCTGTGATTTGCATTCTGTAATAGCTCCTCTCTCATATCAGCACAAGAAACAAGCAACCCATGAGGCACACCGGGAAAAGATACTGGTTCATTCTAAAAAACAAATTTCTGTAAGAGATGTGAGTATAAGAAAGCAGAGAAGCAAAAATGACCTGGGCTTTGAGATGCAGCAGCAAAGCCATTTAGGTAATTTATATTTGTACAGACCACATCTGAACAAATATTGTGCAAAAAAAAATCAATGCTTTTTTTTTCTTTTTCAACAATGTCATAGCTCATGTGGTGTAGAATAAGCTGAGGCTGCAAGAATTCAGAGCTTCAGCAATGTGTGTGCTACATCTGCAACGATCGCTTTGAATATGGATCAATCTGTTCATTCTATTGATTAATAGAATAATTGTTTAGGCCATAAAATGCCAGAAAATAATGAAAAATGTCCATCACAACTTCCCTGAGCTCAGCGTGACACCTTGAAATGTTTTGTTTTGTCCCAACAGCAGTTCAAAACCAAGATATTCAAGATAAGACACTTTACTTACAATGATCGAGAGAATCAGCAAATGAATCAATCATTTCAGCACTACTATGTACAGAGTGAGTGTGTGTGTGTGTGTGTGTGTGTGTGTGTGTGTGTGTGTGTGTGTGTGTGTGTGTGTGCATGTGTACAGTGGGCGTGTGTGTGTGTGCGGTGTACCAGTGTGTCCCTTGAAGGTGGTGACCAGGCTGCAGCTGTCCTGCTCCAGCTTCAGGATGGTCACCTGACCAGACTGGTCCCCTACAAAGGCGTGCCTGGTCTCCACATCAAACCTGGGTTAAGATTAAGGCCAAAGAAGAAGAAACTGCTGAAAAACTACTGATGCATTCATTCTGATCTTTATCTAAAATTGCACAGTGCAGAACAGTGAAGCAATGGTTTTTTTGGGGTGTGTAAACTATGAAATGTAAGATTTGAGTCAAAGCCCTTTGTAGTGTCAGCAAAGGAGTTCCAGTGTGTCAGTGGATGACTCTTGGCTCTTTCACTGGTCATTTAGTCAAAGTCCTCCTCTGACCTGGTTAAGTCACTACAGACCAAAATCATTACAACACTGTTCGCATTGTAGAAGAGAAAAACAACGACTGCAGAAGGAATGACCCAATTATCCCATCCAATCTAAATACTACTCTTTAAAAAAACAAAAATCAATACAAATCTAATTACACGAATTGGAGTTTTCAATTTTCTTTCTCTCTCTGGGAACCTGAGATTATATATTTTCTGTCATTACCAGTGAGCACAGATTAGGTGATTTACAAATGAAAAGACAAAGACATCTACAGATCAGCAGTTCCCTTCTCCTCCCCAATCCAAACCAATCAAACTTTAACAATACCTGGGAGTTGAGTTAAAAAGTCTAAATTTTTTAATGGTTCATTAAAATAACATCAAGTTTCCTTTCACATTTCAATGAACTGCTGCTGTCCAAATAAGAAAAGGTAAATGTTAAAACTTTCCCTAAGATGCCATAATTCCTAGACACAAAAAAACATCTGTAGTTATGTCATTTATCCCCAAGTCAAGTGTGCCCTGCCTGCAATGGCTCGATGCTCCTCTGAGAGGACCCCCCCCCCCACAGTTTGAGAACTGCACAGGTTAGCATGTAGAGGCTCACAGGAGCCAGAGCAGTCTATAACGGCCGCATGGCAGGCTCATTGGTATGGATCAGTGTCGCTGCTGAGCACTCACAGCCTTTCATCTGGCCATTACAGAAACCTACTCAGACCGTTTCCTTGACAACAGCATGACTGATGCCTATTGTTAGCCCTTCCCATTAGTACAAACTAACTGGAAGCTAATCTCAATTGCCCTGTCTTGTGTTTCTGTGGCCTTAAAATAGACTGTGTTGTCATAATAAAAGGCAGATGTTTTTCACAGTCTAAAGCACCAAAGATGGCTCGCCACTTCCAACTTGGTTACATCCACTGCACTCTATTTAGCAGGAAACATGGCTGTCAAGCTCACTGAGCGCACTCTAAGGGCCAAGCAGTCGACAGCAAACAGAGCAGGAGGGGATGGGGGGGCATTAAAGGATACTGTAATCCTGAAACCCAGGCGGCGGTACGATGCGTCCCCAGCTGCTGGCCACTCTCTGAGCAGTGCCAGGTGAAGTTTTTGTCCTGGCTGGTGCTCAGAAGCCACTCCATCTCCAACACAAACAGCACCACTGTCACTCTGCCCTGATGGGCTGCAGGCACACAAAAATGCAGATAAATACGAAACATGAGATCCAGTTTCACACTCACTTCAATCAGAGTGCAGGGGTCTACACAAACTCTATTTGAACAAAATCACTAGGATGATGTCAACAATTTCAAAACAGTGTATAATCAACACATTAGTGTGCTGAAATTGCACAGAAATGCACGTTTAACAGAAGAAGACAGGTGGTGCTACAGCAGAGAATAAAGGTCCAGCACCTCCACCTTCTTTAAGGAAAGATCTGAGACATGCAGACATGCAGAGACAGTTGCTTTACATATTTGAAATCTACAGTTTCACAGTACACGCAGCCACACAACACATATCAGGCAAACACTCACATAAGTCAGATATAATATTACTCCATATTTGTCTAAGTATCTAGTTTTCCAGGCTTGTATGCGTGTTCATGCGATAAAAACATCTAATGCAGCTGAGGTTGCAGAGGAGGCATGTGGAGATCGATCAGTGGTGCTCAGGTCTTGTTATTTCTGAGTGAGTTATATTTAAAAGAAAGAAATGAATTATGAACACTGCCAGAGAACAAAGATTCCTCAGGCTGCAGAGTTTTCAAAGCATTAAGCATACAGAGCTGAGCAGACTCTATTAGCAGTGAATTGCTCAGAAACTGCCTGGGTAATAAAACGGTAATAAATAATATGGTCCAGAGACTTAAGAGAACTGCAGAATCTGAGCAGGGCGACAGCTCCTAAAAACATGCTTTTAAACCTGTGAACCTATTACGGGTCAATGAACAGGTCAGTTACACCTTTCAGAGAGCCTCTTGATGTCACGCATGAAGGTTTGCCACAACAGATGTCAGTACTACATTACAAGGTGTCTGCTGGTATCAGTCAGTTCCACTTTTGCCTTTTAAAGTCCTTTTAAGTTCAAATAGAAAATTAAAATACTTATTATACGGGCAAGGGCAATTCCAGCTTTTATTTTTTCTTTAATGAGAGTAAAAGGGGGCTCTATTCTATGAGATAATCTGGGTTTATTATTGTCTTTTGTGTTACTGCCACTAGGAGTAACATCCCTTTCATACTGACTTTTTTCTGGTACTTTGACCTGCCACAATAATAACACTTGAAATGTTTAAGAAAATAAAAAGCCCGTAAGACACAGTTTGAAGACAAACCAATAATGGTATCATTTGGTTCTCTTCCACGCATGTGTGACACTAACTGACTCACACACCCACCCACACACTCACTCACTCACTCACTCACAAGCTCACTTCCTCTCTCACCCTGGTAGGTGCGTGCTGGGGTCATCTTATTGTAGTCTTCTGACAGGATGAACTCCTGAAAGACAGGTTGTGAAGATCAATGTTCACACTGACTGAAGTCAATGACTAAATAAATCTATTAATGGCAAAAAGTATGTTCCAGTGTTTAAACATCAGTATGTACCAGTAACACTTGAACATTACTTAAAAATGGGATTATAGTTGAAACATAGGCCTTCCTTCTGCAGGAAGACAAATGTTTTCCACATTCACCTCAGAAACATGTAAATGCAAATTTGCAAAAAAAAAAAAAAAAAACTGCAGGCCTGTGCAAATGTTAGTGAGAAGAAGAGGAACTGCTCAGATGCCACCACCCATGATAAAAACACTTGTGGGAACTTGACATTTTAATGTTGCTCTGAGGTGGAAAATGATAGAAAATGTTCAGTTATGTTACTGGGCCAACAAATGACTCCCACTGTGAAATTCTCAAACAACAAAAACTGGAGGGTAAAAAAAAAGTGCTGTGTCTTAGAACAGACTGGACTGTGCAGTGTTGTTCAGTACAGGCCAGTCTGTTACAGCACAGGACAACTCCTCTCAGAATAAAACCACTTAAAACAAACAAGACCAGGAGTCTCACGAGCAGCCACTAGAGGCTACAATGTTCATTACAACACACTGGGTATTTTGTTGTTTTTGGAGCATTACAAGTAATGTGGGTGGACCTATGGAAAAGGCAACTGGGTCACTGAACTCAAAAGGGTGCAACCTCTGGGAAGCAAGACTGTGGTGCAGGAGGAATGCTTGTGGAGCATCCGAAACATCAAAGTAGGTAAGTAGTTGCATTGCTATTGAAAATCAACCCCAACGAAAATGAAAGTGATGATTCAAATCAGGACGTATCTGACTAAAGACTACGTGAACCACAATTCTGTTCAATCTGATAATGATTAAGGTTCCACACCATCTCTGCACAAGAGGAAGGATGAAATTTTGTTTTCCTCTCACCAAGTGACAGCTCACAGTGAGCTGACAAACCTCTCATTCCAATTGAATAAACAAACTCACCAGACACATTCCTGTTGCACTGAAGAGCAGCCAACACTTTGACCAAAATATATACAATTACAGCTGCCTTCCACTTTCTGTGCTAGAAGGCAGATGACAAATATCACAAGATCTCCTGTCAACAATCTGACAAAAACACAACCTGCGGGGACGACATGTATCCTTCAGGTGATTATTACTGAAACAGCAAGTAAAGCAAAGAGTCACTGAGGAAAAGAGAGAAAGGCAAGAGGGTTGTGTGTGGTGGGGAAGCAGGCTGGTGGTTGGACTTACGCAGATACTTCCAGTGTCCGTCCCCAAGGACAGCCTCCTGGTCTCTGGGTTAAAGGACATACAGGAGCACGGCGCTGGAGACATAAACACAGCAAGAATAACAGTGAACATTCTGCCTGTATATGTGCATACTATTATTAACTTTGCAGTCTAAGTGTATTGTTATGCTAATTTCATCATCACTGATTTCTGCTGTGCTGTAGTAAACGTTTTATTATCATCCACGCATTTTTGAAAGCCAATAGTGATATGCGAATTCTGGCAGTGAAACTACAAACAACAAATAATTTATCCCAAAGCTTGACTGTTCAAAGGTAATTCTTGACCTTGGAAATACACGTTTGGCAAAAAATATCATTTCAGGGTCAAGGTGAGAACTCTAGAAAAGCTACAGTAGCGAGTGGAACCCGAGTTAACACTTTTTAGGGCACAGTTTGGCAACTATGCCCCAAAAAAATGCTTTTAAAAAAATGTAATGACACTGATTAGAGGCAGACCAATACGGACTTTTCAGCCAGATACCAATAGTAATATTTCAGAGTTTAAAAAAAATGCATCCGCTGATATATCAAACTATGTAACGGAGACACTGTTTCTTTTACTTTACTACACACTGCATGTGCTTCCTGAGTTCTGAATTCAATATGCATCACTGAGTTTGACAAGCGTCTCCTATCTGATGTGTTCTAGACCAGGAACATTGTTAAATCATCCATCAACTAGTCTGTGGTGTTGCTAGTGTACTGGAAAGCATTATTGTCAATGTGATCCACAACAACGACCACAGAGTTGAATTAACATCTCTCTAAAACAGCGAGCAGCTCAGTGGTGCCGTGGTTAGCAGGCTGGGTTAACTGCCGACTTGAAACTGTCCACGATGGTTGTCTCTCAACCTGTCCGGATCTACCCCACCTCTGGCCCAGTGTCAGCTGGGATTGACTCCAGCTCCCCCATCTCAAGAACACTTAAACATTCACAGCTTTGTAACAGTCATACACAGGTGGTTTGGTTAATCTGTCCACTCCCTGGGTGCTATTGCTCAGTACACAAAGCATCTCAAACAGTTTTACTCAACCAGATCAGATTTTGTTGTGTGTTGACAGTCAGCCGTGGTGCAGTTTGATTTAACATTTTCAGTGTTTTTGATGTTTACCTATGTTTAAAGTATTTTAACGATACTTTATTAAAATGGAACTGAACTTGTCTAATGTGTTGCTCCACATTTAAATATACTTGAATAGCAGCAAAAATCCTTAAATAACAGTAGCTTCAGGTTAAATATATAAGAATCTGTATAGTGTTTATATTGAGGGAGGGGTTTCTGTCAACCGTTAAACCCCTTTGGATAACAGCATGCTGTCGCAATTTCCTGGATGTCTTGGCTGAGGTTTAAGAGGCAAAAAATAATAAACATAGGACCAAAGTCCCTGCAACTTCAGAGAGTTACCAGAATGCACAACAAACATGAAACACCTAAAATGAAGAAACTCAAAACATGCACAGATGCCTGGAAAAACCTTTATTTCATGAAATACTTGATCTAAACTCTATACCTATACTGTATGTTATTAAACTCAAATAATCAAGTAAATTCAGTCAAAACTGTGACTCAATTCTGATAAAAGCTGAAAACAAATGTTATCTGCTGTATGTGGAAATCCTGAAAGTATCATTACTGTGTCATCTTTTGCATTGTAAGTTACATTTTTCTACCAGTAAACTCAAATGTTAAGCATATGCAGCTTCTGGTACTGCTATTGTAAGCTACAGATCTTGCTGATGGTAGCACGGGATTTCCTTCAGTTGCACAACTGGAGGGAAACAAGGACAAACAGTGTCAAAGACGTGCAGCAATGCAGCACTGAAACGAGGAGAGTGAACGATCCTACAGGAGCTCAGACGCTGAATCTAATTTCAGGAGCAATTAAATTCCACACTTTCATGCCGTTCTGAGAAGTGAAGTCTGTGTAATCCATTATGTTCGTCATGATGAGGACAGAGCAAACAGAGGAAGAGTGAACACAAACAGGAATGAACAACAGGCCTGTTCCCAGAAGTCGATGTCATCTGTACAACTCTGCTGATTAAAATGACACCCTCCTACATATTCATGACTTATTTGATTACACTGAGCAAGCCAATCAGTAAGCTTATGCACAGTCACTGCCTTTGTTTTAAGATACTGCCTTAACATGAAGGCCATGAATCAAACAGATACGAACAGTATACACACACAAAAAACATACACATACACACTTAAAGGCAAAAAAGCAAGCAAGGACACTTACATGACATCGTGTGGTAGACACTGGGCCAGTACTGACCGCTGTCTCTCTTCAGCCATACTCGAATAGTCCTGTGGGGTGAAACCGTGACATTTTAGCCTCTGCATTACCAAGCGCACTCATGGCATCTGAGGTGTAACACTAAATTCTTTGCTACATTCTCCAGTCACTCTGGGCTGTTGGTACTAAGCAGGCCACACTTTCTCTTTGAAAAGTTTACTTTAAATCGTGACCAAAAAGGGAAGACAGTCAACACACCACTTTCTCTGGGTTCATATCAGACTCACCACTCTATTGTTACACTTGTCACCGTTACGTTCTTCACTGTCCCCCATGCAATAGCAGCAGGGAGGAAATAAAATTACCTGAGACAATGGGGCATCGGTCATGAGCCACCTCCACAATAACATTTATAGTGCTCTGAGCTACTGGAATAATAATAATAAAAAAGTTAACTCTCCAACCTTTCTGGGTTGCTGCCTTATTGAATTGAAGCAGCTCATCACATTGAAGAAAAGATGAGCTTGTGTTGCAAATGTATATATTCATCTACTGTGATGAGTTGCCAGCAGCTCCCACTGTTCACATTTTCAACATTTTTTTCCCGTAACAAATTTTAGGAGTGCGTTCCTGGAAGCAGTCCTGGATCAAGACTGTGCATCATGTAGCTCAGCAATTAAGGAAAACCTTGAAGTAATGAGGTAATTGAGGTGAAACAGGCATTACAGGACACGCAATCTTTCAACATGCAGAGGCTCACACCCATCCGCAGGCACTCACAGATATAGACTCAAAAGACTGGATGCACAAACAAGAAAAATAAGACCCAAGCATGCACACACGGATACACACACACAGCTCTCAGGCAACTGTAAAACTGGGAAAGTGAGGGGAGTGTGTAAGATTTCAGCGGTTCTATTAGCAGAGTATGGCAGAAATGGAATATAATATTTGGGAGAATGTTTCCGTTATAAAATAAGAATTGCTGTGTTGTCGTTATCTTGGAATGAGCCCTTTATATCTACAGAGAGGGCGGTGGTCGTCCATAGATGACCATGTTTGTACAGTATCCCAGAACGGACAAACCAAACACCAGCACTAATAAGCATCTTTCACGTTTTTTACGTTTTTCAGCAGCCACCGTTGGAGAGGGGTGAGGCAAGGGGTGAAGGGGCATCAAGTGGTGCAATCTGCAACCTCACCACTAGATGCCCCTAAATCCTGCACACATGAACCTTTGAAGCCTCTTCTTCTGACAAGAGCTCTATTTGGGGTTCACAACCGGAGGCTGTTAAACTTTGTCCTGAAAGGCAAAGGCATGTTTTACTAGCTAACTCTCAGCACTACAAGAGTAAGTGAATGGGTTTGCGTTTGGTAGCTAGCTAGCTAAAATTAGCCACTATTAAAAATAGCCAGTATTGGCGTTAACTTGAATAGTCAAATGACACATACAAATATATACAAATGAACATATAAAGAAACTATAATATATATTTTTTATGGGTGTGTGTCGTATATACACGTTCAAATTAAATGTTAGAGAATGTTTTTGTTTCCTAGCATAACTACAAACCGTTGGACTGTTTCTACATACGAACACACAAACGTCTTGGAAATAATTAACTTGAACCAGACGGGCATGAGCTCAATCAATGACCCACCGCAGCGGAGACATTGTTGGGGCGACAAGAAAGCAGGTGACTGTTGTAAAATAAAGATTTGGAGGCTAATTGGTTGCTTACCTGTCCTCAGACACGCTGATAACGCCGTCCTCCTTTGGGATGATGACCGCCGTGCTCACTACATCTTGGAAAGCCTCGATTTTGCTCAGCAGACATGGCTTCCGAGCCTGCGGTTGGGGCTGAATTTCGGCCGCCATGGGTTGGTGGTGCACAAACCTCCGTGTACGCTTCTGGCTCCGGGAAACATAACCCAACCCGTCCGACAGCTGAGCCTCGGCCAAGAGATGCTAGCTGGCTGTCAGCAGGTAGCACGCGGTGTTGTGACGGCAGCCAGAAATGCTGTCGGTCAGCTGATAACACACACAGACACACAGTCGCCGACATCCAGACACGAAGTATTTCCTCTGAACAAAATAAGACTTCCTGTTGAAGTTTTGTAATTATATTTTCGAAATAAAACCAAATTAAAAAATTAAATTAATAAAAAATGTTTTGACTCTGAACCCAAGATGAGATAACCCTTGTTAGAGCTCCCTCCAGAATCACCATAGACGTAATACAGCTTTTTTTTTTCAGATTTGGTGTGTAAAATAAATAAAATTTACAAAAAAAAAAAAAAAAAAAAAAAAAAAAAAAGAGAGAGAGATAAAAAGAAGTAAAAAAGTGGATTGCCCTTTTAATAGTTAATAACTAATTTCCTAATGATTTATAGATGCATTAAAAGTTATTAAAAAGAAACTTTTGGCTTCACAGGTTGTGGAAATTCCTCCTCCAGATTGATGCTCACTTCGTCTTTATAGTTAGCTCTTTACCCCATCAGGAAAAGGAAGACCCCTTCAAAGGATTGCTTGCCCCCTGATAAAAGCCTGCATCTGAATGAAAATCTATTTACAGTACAACTTTCCAACATTTACTACTGCAGACTTGACGGAATACAACGCAAATGCAAATTACAGATGACTGAAAGTAAGAAACGTGTGATAACATAGTTAATTACTTTATTTACATTTCTAGCTGCATTGGTCATTTATTAAAAAGACAGTGGCTAATTTTTAAGGACTTTTACATCTACTGACCTTACTTGATGACTTATTAGAAAGTCAGATTATTGTGACAATTAACATCTTGTTGACATCTAGAAAGTCAGAAACCAACATTAGTAATGTCATTACGAATTTAGATGTTCAGTTGCTCAGAACAGTACGCACTGATGCACTAGATTTTATTCAAACAGCACAATGGGAACTTTATCACATGAAAATGGATTGAAAAGAACTCCCACCTTGAAGATCTCTCCCCTCTATTCTACTATTCTCTACATCTTTACTGTTTATCTTGTTGATAATGGAGTTACAGCTTGCCAGAATCAATGTATAAATCAAAGAGTAGCAGCTGTGAAAGTATCGAACTTAGTGTTTTCAGTATCATGAATACGACATACAATGGGCGGAAACCGAGTTTAGTAGCTTTTATGATGACGACAAACAATCTAAAATCTTTTCGAGGTTATTGTTTGTAACTTCACACACGTTACTGAAGGGCCAAGACAATGATCAAGGCTCCTTTGAGAACAAAACATTACACTTCCGGTTATGACTTTCATACGAAAACACTTCTGACGAGCCTATGCTTTGATAACATTTTTGATCCAAGCAAAGTATTATCGTGATACAAATACTTATAACATATTTGGGTGTTAAGTGTTGTGGGTTAACATCGACAAACACAACAACGAGACACATCGTACGAAAACACCTCAAGTACAAGTTGCCTGCCTTACATGTGCTGTTTACAAAAAGTGGTGAAACACAAGGACAATTATTTCCGCTCACAATTTGTCTGGACTTCAGAATAATGGCCTAAAACAAGTAAGATAAGTAAAAGTAAGTTATGTGAAAAACTATTTGGAGTTGTTTAAGGATTTTTTTTAAGGTCAATATTTTTGGAGCAACAATAGTAGAATGTAGTAATTAAGGTTGGTGAGTGTATTATCAGCAGAAAATACTTGCTGTATCAAAGTATGCAGTGCTCATAATGACATAATGACACGTTTTAGAGGATTGTGTCAGTGGTTGTATTACTAGATTATTTTGGTAAAGCATTAACATATAAGCAGCATATTAATGTTGTAGCTGGTAAATTTAGAGCTATGAAAACTTTATATGCTATTCAGTATTTTGACCTGTATCAGTGCATCACATATTATAAGATGATAATATGTGATGTATTTCAAATCTCAATGTGCAAAGTAACTAGTAACACAGTTAAATATTTAAAGTAGAGTGTTTTTTCTTGACCGGAGTCAGTTTGCCAAAAAGAAAATACTTAAGTATCTGAAATTTGTACTTTGGGTAAAATACTTGAGTAAATGGGGGCTAGGCTTTGCTTTACTTTCCACCACTGACTCAATGCATACCACTGCCAAAGTATGTCAATGCAACCGGTGTAAAATCTTGCCCCCTGGATCCCATTACACCAGCCACATAAATAATTTTATTCTGAAAAACGTGTCAATGACACACCGGAATATGAAATGTTGTATGTGTTGCTCCAAAGAACTATGTCAAACAAGAGGCAACAGACCTTCCTCCTCTTTGCTACAACCGGATGGTTTCCTCTTATTTTTGCGGAAGTGATGATATTTTCCAAGGAGCTACATTATGTAAATTGTATTGCACAATCGTGCATATCTGACTGAGTGTCATATGGCATTAAGAGTGATCCTCGGTTTAACCAGGACAATGTGTAGCATATTGGGGATCAGTTGAAACAATTTTGAAAGTGTGTAGCCGTTGAGACATATTCTCTCACATAACGACATGTTTGTGTAAAGCCAAAACATAGGAAGCAACATCAGAAGTGTGCCTACTACTTTAATAAACGTCACTTATTATATCTCCTTTCAGAATAATGCAGTTTACTTTACCACAATTAACTAAGCATGTAGCTAATTGCACAAATGGGAAAAGAAAGAGAAAGTCTAGCCATCTTAGAGCTGCAGGGTGTGTGAGTGCGTGCGCGCGCATGTCAATCCCTTGCAGCTACTATTGAACCTGTCTTCCTTCAGATCGTATCGCAGAAAGGGCTGTCTTTATTTGGTCATCACATGAAAACCAAGCGCCGTAGTGTCAGCGAATAGTTTCTGTGTATCCTGGGTGCACTCATGGGTTAATATTCCACTGTGTTTTGTTTGATATTGCCCATCTTTGCCTCAGTTTTGTCTCTATAGTCTTCAGGGGTTGTCTTTCACAGTAGCCCACGCCCGTGCATGGGATGAAGTAAATGTTGATTATGTAATCAGCTCTGGGGTCAGACACAGGCCCATCCCTACATAATATCTACTAAAACAAATAGAATAATGCTCCGAGAAACAGCGCGTCGCCACATCTATAGCATTCTTTAACAGATAACGCATGTACAGAATATTTTCCTCGCATTCCTGCCTCTCGGGCAAGCAAGCATGCGCATGAGACGCTCAGCTTTGGCCTAATTTGGATATGGTAATGAGGGGCTTCAGACACCCAATAAGGAGTGAGTATACGTACACGTGACCCTAAAGGACCGCTTGGAAGGCGGGGTCAAGCACGGAGCTTAGGTTAAAACCAGTGGAGAAGGCACAGCGCATTCAGTGTAGGGAGAAGCAGGGACACACTATGAGGGGGAACTTTGTTACTATGAAACTTAGGAATATTTGCAAAATATAGTAAAAATTATCAAAATCCCTCGTGAATCAATAACCTGCCCCTAGGGTTTGAGGTTTTTAGTTTAGTTTGCCCGGAAAGGGCTTCTACACTCACTATTCTTACACTTTTTTGAAAGAATGTGTGAGACAGACAGTTAGCCAGCTAGCTAGCTAGCTGAGAGGTGATACAGGCGGCAGGAGAACAAAAGATTTTTTTTGCGTTTTGGCCGGTTGTACTGACACCAAGTCCATGCAGAACGTGTCATTACCATCACAATGCCCGTTTTACTTTTTCTGATAGACACGTCCGCTTCAATGAACCAGCGCACCCATCTGGGCACTACCTATCTGGACATAGCAAAAGGCGCTGTTGAGACTTTTATGAAGGTACTGTAACCACGGGACACATTAATATTGGGAGATCCAGAGCGGGATTGCGGTTCAGATCATCATTGTACTGTTGCAAGCTCGCCTGTCAAACATGATCTCTCGATAACCGTAAATAATTCTCTACTATTTCCACAGCTCAGAGGCAGAGATCCGGCGAGCCGAGGGGACCGGTATATGTTGGTAAATTTTGAAGACGTTCCGTACGGGATAAAGGTAGAGTTTGTTTTCGGGTCATGTCCAGCTTTACATTGCGCAGATTGACTGTCCCTCCATCGCTCCACCACGTTGTGAGCACTACATCAATTGTGTAGAGAAAATCTTCAGGAGAAGCTTTCATACCCCTTTTAAAACATGGCCGACATTTTGTTTCAGTGTGAGCAGCAAGGAACTCTGGGTGTTATTTATACAGCGAGGTGATATCTGGGGGGGAGGAGGAGGGGGAGGAGGAGGAGGAGAAGGGGTGACAGACTAGCTTACTTTACTTGTTTAGACCAAATTGCCACTTTTAGTCACGGCGCACATTGCGACTTTGCCACTTTTGTCGCTGATGATCCAGGCTGGTCGCAGCAGCCCGGTGGAAGCAGATCAGGGTCTTGGCTGCAGTGCTGTCAAATTATTGGCTTGATAGAGAGAAAGCGACCTACATGTGTTTATCAGTTAAGACTCTCCATAAAACAAGCAAGTTAACCATTGACCTCTGTAAAAGTTTCCTGGTGGTCACAACAGCTGCAGAGTTCTCCATGTTTAGACGTGTTGTTAACCATCTGTATTGTTTGTTTTTGTCTGACAGGCTGGATGGAAAGAGAGCCATGCCACATTCATGACAGAGCTGAGGAACCTCCAAGCAACCGGACTCACAACTATTGGCCAGTCCTTGAGGACCGCTTTTGATTTACTCAATCTCAATAGATTAGTGACTGGGATAGACAACTATGGACAGGTATGTAGCACTGATGAGGCAGAGAAGAAATCAGGGTTATTAAGTGTTATGACAAGGTGCTGTGTGCCCCCACAGACCCCCTTCACCCACCCCATACTTCCCTTCCCCTATCCCCAGTCTTACAAGCATCAACCACCTGCACACTGTGACCCCACACACTTTCAGTCATGTGCTCATGATGCAGACATAACAGCAACAAAGAGGAAAAAAGACAGGAACAACTTAATGTTTTCACCTCAGTGCCTTTTATTGATTTCACCATTGATCTAGTGACTTTGTGTGACATACTGCCACAGCCACTCTTAATCACTGATCGCTTCATGCTGATATTTTACAATGTATAGAGATTAGAGCTGTAAATTAACACTGAAACATTAAACCCCCAGAAGTGCGTGATGTCTTTAAAATTTGAGGATCTCTTATGGCCTTAGAGGGATAAATAGTTAATGAAGATATGCACCCAAGTTGGTATTTTATTGGGTGCACCTACCTAAAACTAATGTACTCGTATACAATAGATCCGCTGCCTTTGGGAGGGTCATAATGTTCAGTTTGGTTGAAACTGTTTTACAGAAGTGTTATTTCTCCTTTATGTTGAAGCTGGTGCTACTGCAGAATTGTGTTATCTGAGAGATGTTTTGAATATTGAGTCAGCCTTCATTGGCATAAATGGGTTGGACAAAATATGTGAAACACCTCTCAGTAAGAGTACAGCTTCTGAAATGATCACAAAGGTGAATCTGACCTCTCTGAAACAGCCTTCAATAAAAACTGGACATCACAGCCTTCTTTAAGGTATGATTTAGTGCTGCACTCTTGTTTTAGACTGCATCATTTTTTAGGTGGACCTAAAGAAAATGATAACTGGGTGTACTTTCCTGCGTGCCAGAGGACCTTTAAACTCTCTATGGTACTTTGAGTTAAAATTCTGCAGCCATCTGTGCCTTGGTTAGCAGGTTCTCAAGCTTTTTGTGAGAAAGACATTTTTTTTTTATATTTTACTGAAATGTCTGTTGTGTTGCAGAGATTTACATAGATTGTAAAGTTCTGCAACTGGGGTTCATTTTTTTATTCAAGTCAACAGCAAAAGGGAGTGATCTCACAAGACGGTTATTTAAATATTCTGTTAACAAAAATCATGCATGTGAGGATATTCAAGAAAAGGTTTTATGATGTCAGACTCATAGATGTTATTTGCATTGTGTTGCACAACTCCATTTTAATTTGTGAATTTGAAACAAGTCTCTCCTCCAGCTGAACAGCAGAGCCAGCCTAATTCACAGCTGGAAGCCTGCATTCACATAAAATTAACTGGGACTGAATATGCCAAACGGAGAGTCAGTGAGCCTGCAAAGTTTGTAACTAATTCAATATGACTGGCCCAGCTCCAAAAAGTGCCGCCTAATGACCTCACCAGTTCATGTCTGTGGTCAAATTTCCAGTTTAGGGAGGTACTTTTTGAAACCAGAGTGGCTCTATTCTGATTTATTCTCATTAGAAAGAAAAAAAACAAACAGAAAACAGCTCGCGGCCAATGTATCGCATCACCCTGTAAGAGTTTCCTGTCTTCTGTCCAGTGTCTGGCAATGAGATGCAGTTTTCAGCCCGGGGAACAGATATCACTATAAATTTTAACCCTAAGTCTGTCCATACCCACTTTGACTGCTGGCTGAGTCTTTAGACTTGTGGTTGATACAGAATCTGGACGTCTGTTGCTCAGTGTGGAGGTAAGTCGGGAGGGTGGGAACTATAGTGAATGATTAACTAGCGTTTCCTGGAAGATGGAAGATGCCTACCATGCAGGGTAATGCATACACACAGCATACATAATGCATGTTAGACACTGGGAGTTTGAATATCAAATGCCATCCACGCTGTCACGCTGGCAGAAGCAATATGGACAGACACATTCCTGTGAACACCAACAGCACATGCTGAGGTCAAGGTTACTGTGTCCTGTGCCAGTTACCGGTGACCTCTAATGACTGGTTGACTGGATTTCTAATTTAATGACCAGTTCTGTCTTCTGTGCCTTTTCAGAACTGACGACAGATCAGTCTCAGGATAAATGGCAGACTCCCCTCTATACCCAGTCTGATTTTGACATCATAACCAGTGTTGTAATTAGTGTATTCTGTTCATTGTGTCCTTTCAGAAACAGTGGTATGACCATTGTTGGCTGAAACCAACAATTATTATTGGTTACTGTCATTATCTGTAAAATTCTCATTTAGTCTTTGTAATATTATAATAATGGAAAATGTAAATCAGTTTCCTATAGTCCAATGTGATGTTTTCATATTAATGCTTTTGTGCGACAAACACTCCAAAATCCAAAGAGATCACATCAAACTTAAAAAAAAAAGCAGCAAATCCTCACATTTGAGAAGTTGGAAATGCATCTTTGCTTGATAAATAACTTAAGTGATCAATGTAAGGGATTTTCTCTTGAACCATGTTTAGTCTGTTCACTGATAGATTAATTGTTGTAGTTCTGCAG
The DNA here is from genome assembly GCA_037975065.1 of Chaetodon trifasciatus. Lineage (NCBI taxonomy): Eukaryota > Metazoa > Chordata > Actinopteri > Chaetodontiformes > Chaetodontidae > Chaetodon > Chaetodon trifasciatus. Next base: position 601,272 of record JBBMOE010000083.1, read on the forward strand.
CGGTGCGTCACACCTCCTCTGAGCTGTTCTCTGTGGTCATATTTTATTTTGTTACTTTTCCTTTAAGTGAAGGTTAACCAGTTTGCAAGAGTCACATTTACACTAATATTGATATTGGGAAACCCAATAACCTGTCTTATCAGTGCCCATGGCCATTTGATTAAAGCAGGATATGGGCTGTGCATGTTAGTGATAAACCAAATTTCCTCTGAACTTGGACAGAGTCATCTGAAAGCTTTTCAGGTGCAGCTCTTTGAGGTCTCATCAGCGCTCTGATGACTGCACACACTTTGTGTCCGTGGTCTCTGTCTCCGTTTGCTTCAGCATCTGTAAATCAAAGCCAAACCAAAGTAATGCAGCTTGAGCTCAGTTGGCTTTGTGTTTGAAGCGTCTCGTATGATCACTCGATCTTTTACGCTTTTTCCCCCAATTTGATCCATAAAGAAAAGTCGACTTTGATTTTTCAACCTTGTGTTTGTGATGTGTAAGACGTTCGGTGGAGTAGAGAAGTAGAGAGGGAGAAGACGAAGGGGAATAAGGCTGTGGGGGAGTTAATATTGCCCTGGAGTGCTTCTCTCTACAGTAACAAAGAACCCTCCAGGTTGCCACGCATCTGACATGACTCTCCCCTGAGAGATGGAGAAGAGTATGGAGGTAGTGAGGGAGCCAGCCAGCGGGTAATCCTGACACTGATCACAGTTTCATGAAGACAGCAATGAAGGAAAGGATGACAGCAAGGAAATGATATGTCCACTGATGTGTGGTCATAAGTTAAAGTGTCAGCGGTGGTGATAAACAGGGCTCTAATGGATCGCAGTCTGGCATTGTGTCAGCACACCAGAGATCCTGCCATTTCGGATGGATTTGGCTGTGTCTGACCACATGGACGACCTGTCTATGAAGTCAATACAGATGTTTGGGGCTGCAATTGCTCATTATTTTCATCACTGATTTAGGTCTTGATTCATTTTGCATTTCATCATTTGATCGTAACCTCGCTCGTTTTGCAAGTCTAAAGGTTTTCATTTTGTTATCACATGTGACAAAGAACTCCACAATGTTTGTGTGTTTTTGTTTGACATTTGACTTAACTGAGTATCAAAATGGTTGATTATTTTTCTGTTGATTGATTGGTTGACCTGTTGTTTCAGCTCCACATGTGATAGCACACTGACCTGTCAGACTGAAGTGGACATGATCACAGGAGCAGAGCTGCCTGTCAGTATGGACTGATGTGATCGAATTTGAATAGCTGTATTTCTTTTTTCTTTTTCTTTTTTTTGTAAGCCTTGCATAGCAACAGTAAAAGCTAAGGGGGCTGATGTGACACGGATGAAATCATCACTCGTCTGGCAAGTTAGCCTCATCGCCAACTCATTAGCATGCTAAAGAAGAGTTTGATATCATAAAGGGATTTTGGGTGAGGGCAAAAAAAAATTGCCAGGTTGTCATGGATACCTACAGTACAGTGGATCTTGGTGGTATCCTGCTCTGTTTACTTAGGGCTGTTTGTGAAAGTGGACAGATCCATCATTCAGCAGAAGCCACAGCCTACAGGTAGAGTCCAAACTGAGTGGGTCCACGTCCATTAATAATTGCGCCTCTGTCAGAACAGGATGGCCTTTATGAAGTCTCTGTACGGGTCTGCAGTGAGGTCCACTGTACAGACTGTTTGCTGACAGGACTTGGGCTGCGTTGAGGTTTTACACCATTAACTCACCAAGTTATGTTGTAGCCTCTGTGGAGATCCCACAGGGCTGATGCATAGTGATGAATGCAGTGCTGCTCCAGTTTCATTCTATCAGTGTTGAGTGCTGGTGTCATGAAATATTGTGGGATCTAGCAGAAAAGAGGTTTCACAAAGATCCTCAGGTAATGTACTCTGCCACTAGAGGATGGAGTGAACATACACTGCAGATACAGACTGATAGTGCTCTCAGATGTCTAGATACAGTCACTCTGAGCTAAAGACTGTCCTCTTACTGTTTTTTATTATTCCCTTGAGTTAAGGTTCTCTCTTTCGCATGCCCACTCACTTAAAATAGATCCCCTTTAAGTTATCTATATAATGATACGTTATATGTGCTCATTTATGCCACAGACTTCCAAGTGCTATAAATATATAGCTGCTAAATTTCAGTATGAATTTTGCTGTTGGCTTCTGTTTTGCTTTGACACATTGCTTCTGTCTGCTCTAGTGGTTTAGTATTAAATTTAATCGTGAATATGTCTCTCTCTCTCTCTCTCTCTCTCTCTCTCTCTCTCTCTCTCTCTCTCTTTTTTTTTTTTTTTGCAGGGAAGGAATCCCTTTTTCCTTGAGCCTGCCATCATCATTGCCATCAGTGATGGCAACAAGTTGACCAGCAGCGGCGGAGTCCAGGACGAGGTCAGCCAAAATGTCCAATCAGAAGGGCTTCCTGCTTGGTTGGATGACAACTCAGCAGCCTGTCTGATCGCACAACCATACAGACATGTTCCCTTTAGCACAAGCATCTATTACTTCTCCAAACTCTGCCTTACTATCATAAAAGCCCAGTAAACCAGCAAATATCTACATTCCAGGACACACACACACTTTTACTTTTTACTTAAATGACTCAGTCATTTTTATTTTTGATGATTCTGCCTGTGTTTTGACGAATCCTCTGTCTTTAAAGTGTTAGTGTTTAATGGCCCATCATAAGCTGTCTTCTGTCATCCATGTTGAGTACTGGTGCTGCTACTCCCTGTGAGATGGAGAGGACTCTGTTACGTCATATAGTCAGTTTTGTAGCATGAGAAGCAAAACTCATGGAGGTCAAACTCATACAATGAAATCCTTGATTCTGCAGCCAGTCTAATTTATGGCTTCTGTGATAATTCCAGCCTTGTGCTTGTTCAAACTGGGCACAAATTACTAAGTGATGTTTGGTGGGGAGGTTTGACTTTAATTGCAGCTCTTCTGACAGTTATTTAAAAGTCTGCGCTGCCTAAGAAATGTCTCAAAAGAAAATTTATGGGAATCAGAATCTGTATTTGTGAAGCGGCCTAATGGGGAGAAGCCTGTTTCTGTGAAAGGACAAGGTATCAACACTGTAAAATCTTTCATAGCACTTCAGTTAACAGTGACGCTCTGCTGAAATTACAGTTGCAATTACAAACAATTAAATGTTTTGAGGAATTAATTATTGTTTAATTACCCACCCATTTGACCTGCTTTTGTATACATGATGACATCCAGACCAGGAGTGGGCAATATAGATTAAATCTTCTGTCATGCTGTATAATTTTACATTGTAATAGCAGCATATCCTAGATGTAGTGCATTTTCAATTCAATTTCATTTGAATGGTCTTTAGATAAGATAAGCCATAGGGAATATTTGTTTTTGTATAATGCCATGAATGATAAATCTTGGTACTGTATCAGCATTCCCATAAAACATCCTGGTCACTGATTTTAGTCTTAAACAGTCAGTGATATTACAGGGAGTGCTACCAAGGTATAAACAGTATAACTAAATCTCTACCAACTCCAGTTTGTCATCTCTCGTATATAAATATCATCATATCAACCCAAACCAACACTCAGCCATCGCCTCTACTTATGATCCATGGTTCACTCTGTTCCCCTCCACCGTCCAGCTCCATCTGCCTCTGACCACCCCGCTGCCAGGTAGTGAGCTGACCAAGGAGCCCTTCCGCTGGGACCAACGTCTGTTCGCTCTGGTGCTGCGCATCCCCGGCAACGCTTCAGTGGAGCCCGAACCCCTCGGTGGCGTCCCGCCTGACGATTCTCCAATCACCCCCATGTGTGAGGTCACTGGAGGTAGGTGGTCTGAGTACAAACTGGCATTTGGTTACTGTATAATGTATGTTTGTAGAGTGCGTTGCTTAAAGGGGCACCCCACCGATTTTACACATAAACATCCATTTACTCGTCATGGGGAGTCGTACTCAGCCTGTGAATACAATTCAAGTAAAGTCAAGTGTGAAAGTATCCAAGGTATCTTGAGAGAGGCTTTAGACTTCACACATTTGACTGAAAACTGGGGGAATGGAGTTAAAAAGACGATGATGTTGAACAGGCAGGGAAGGTTTAATGAAGCATGTTATGATGTTGCATTATGGGAATTGTAGGAGCCAGTGTTATTGGTGCTTGACCATTCCTTATTTAAACTGTCTGTTACAAGTCAAATTGGTAAATCACTTCAGTGTTTTTTGAATAGTCAAGGGAGTAAAAAGCTAAAAGCAATATGGATTTGTTCTCAGCATCCTCTGAGTGGCTCCAAACACAGAAGGACATTTTGATAATTTTATAATTGCAGCAGTTAATCTGGTGACAATAATAACTTGTTTTTCTTATTGTATCTTAAAAACAAATATGCCCTGCCCGCATAGGAACCAGATCCAGCATGGAGGCCATACATTTTCAAAAAAATACTACAAAATAGTCCAGAAATTAAGAACCCAATTCACATAATGTACATTACTAGATCAGAGGCCTTTGTGTCTGCAGCTTTTGTAGATTATTAATGAAGTCTATGTAATTATAACCTGCATGAGAAATAGAAGTGAGTCAGACTACCGTCATTATTATCTTCTTACAGACAGCTGGCTAACCTAAAGACATCGCAGTTAAACTGTATTCAAATACTTTGATCATCTGGACACCAGAATATCTATGTTACTAGTTATTATTACCATAAGTTCTTTTATTTTGTACAGCCACTTGTTCGTAAATGGATGTCATGATAACCTTATTTTGGAGAAACATCAGACATATTCCTCTCGGGAGGGGCACAAGCCTAATTTGTGCAGCAGAGCCTGGTGGAACATGCTGGGACAAGCTCAAAGTATTTATAACACTAGATCAAAATAGCTATTTGTTAAATGCTTTCCGTAGCTCAGCTGATGAATCATCTCTATCAATACAAAGAAAGAGGAGAATAATGGGGGTGTTTTTATGATAGAGAGAAAGCTTGCCTTGACAGCCGTTTTTCACTCCAGCGAGGGACAGCCCAGAGCTCTGTCTCAGCACCGGCTTGCTCAACGTTCAGAGGTACCTGTGTTTACAGGTTTGCCAGTGGGAGCTGAACAACCCAGTACAAACACGATGTGTTCTTCTTTTAAGCGCTGAGCAAGTCTGCTGGAGCTGTTGCAGAGGGGTTAAGTGCTTTGCTCAAGTGCACTTCAGGAGTAATTATTGATTAAGGTTAGAAAGCCCAGGTTTTCCCACCTGTTTTAGGATTGGTACTGATTTTCTCCCCACTCACAGGCCCGTCAAGATACTTTCAGGCCAATGATTTTGATCCGGCTTTAGAATAAGCCAAACCCTGACTGTCTACCTACCAGTGTTAAAGAACATCCACTTATGGTAGTAGACTTTTATCCCTCCTGTCTCCAGTTCTCATGCTGCCTTGTTGTGGAAGCAGCTGGCGGGAAGAACACACTAGAATGATGCTGATGGCAGGTTAAGATTAACACACACACACACACACACACACACACACACACACACACACACACACACACACACACAGAGAGCACAGCACACCACACCACACCACACCAAAGCTCTGTGTAGCAGTCAGTGGTGCTGAATGCAGAACATGACACAGCTCCATTGTCACTGACAGTCTACAGTACATGCTGCCTGCCTGTCCATTACTGCTGATGGCAGACCTGACACAAAGCCACGGCCTATTGAAATGAGCGAGTGAATGGGTGCATAACAAGGTCATTAGAGGTGAAGTTGGAGGTGGTAAATGGCCAGAAGGCTGAATTAGGCTAATCAGTTGTTGCTTTGTGAAACAGTGTGTCTGACTTATGTGACCATTGCTGCTCTGACGGATGCTGTGACAAATAAACTTTAAAGCTGAATTTCATGCAAATGTGCCTTTTTGAATGATTGTAAATTCTAGTAAGTGCAAAGACTGATACGGCACCATAAAGATGAGTCCAGTGTTAAGCAGAGACCACTTGAAATTGCGCAGTACCTATAGTCAAACACTGCAATGTTTTAAATTCAGTAAGAGTACTCTAGTTCAGTTAGTATCGTGTGCTTATACCAGGAATATTTTCAGGATAAATTGATGGTTATGTTTGGGGCTTCTGAAAGTTGACACCATTTTACACTTTGAGTCAGGCACTGATCAGAAAGTCTTGATTTGATTAATTTTGGGTTGAGGTTCAGACATAGCAGATAAATACACAGATGAATGTCAAAATGATTCTCAGAATTTATGCTTAAAATACAGATTTCTTTAATTCCAGGTTAGCGTATTACTTTTTCACAAAAATAGAATCTTTTTGTTTTTGCTGTCATAACTTAATTTCCACAATATAGACATTTTACACAGCATGTAGCCCTCACTGGACCAGTTATGACCCAGTACCACAGTCTACACATTTTATGCAAAGTCCACACATTCAGTGAATAAAAGCACAGATATGAAGATCAGTGGCTCTGACAACCCGTAATGTGAAAGTGGTTGTTTGTGTTGACAAAGCCACAGACTATTATCACACATCTCTGTACTTCCCCTCAGTTCCATGGAGTCTTCCAGCCTCTTGTAGTTCAATATTTTATTTTTATGGCTCATTTACTGTGTGATTCAGTCTTAACCCCATTCCAGCCGCAGCAGACAGCTGTTTTCAGCCATTAAGCTCTGATAAACCCTCTGCACACAACCTACCCAGGACCAAACGGCACACAAAGCTAGTGACTAGCTGGTGAACATAGTGGGGCCTTCAGCAGAGCCAGATGTTTTTCTCAGGTGGTGGTGGAGCTGAAAGGAGGTTGAATTAAATACACCAGATGACTAGAAATGCGAGTCCAGATGGATGTGTGCTAATGGCAATGTTAACACTTTCACACATTTGTTAGAACAACTTCATCTTAGACAGTTTGACCAGTGTTGTTCTTTCGGCTGGTTCCACTGCCCCCTAGTGGCTCCAAAAATGATTGCATGCAGCTTAAAACCTTTGAGAGATTAACCGAACTAGATTTGAAAGGATTCTGTTTTAAAAAGTGGATTCAGTTTTCATTCATATTCAGTTAAAAACAACTGAACTCCAGCCCTCGAGCAGAGTTTAATTTCTTCACATTTTCATATATGTATATATGTATGTGTGTTGTGTTGCAGGACGTTCTTACAGCGTGTTCTCTCAGCGTATGTTGAATCAATGTCTGGAGTCTCTGGTGCAGAAAATCCAGAGTGGAGTGGTGATAAACTTTGAGAAGACCGGGCCCGACCCTCCTCCTTTAGAGGGTAAGAGACACATTTGTTTGCAATTTATTCCTGACTCTGCTTCTGAAAGGCCATTTTAACAACTGCTGCACTGCATCTGTCTGATCAGCAGAGATTCTGTTTGCTGTCTCCCACTCACTATTCTTTACTGATGTTCACAAGCAGCTGCTGGATTTCACTGTTTAAACCCCCACCTTTGCGTTTTAACTGCCCACACACTGTTAGAGTTTATCAAAATGATTTTACTGTGTTTTCGTCCCATACACACCCTGCTGATGGTTGTTTCCCTGTGAAGTCAACTTTCTCTGTGCTGTATGTGTCTGTCCAGATGCTCCAGCTGAGGCATTGAAGTCCGGTGTACAGCCTTGGCATTGTTGTCACAAGCTGATTTACGTCCGGCCCAACCCTAAAACCGGTGTCCCCATCGGGCACTGGCCCATCCCTGAAGCCTTCTGGCCGGACCAGAACTCTCCAACGCTGGTAAGAAACACTGGGAAGAATCGATAGAAATATTCAATTGAAAACATTGGAATGACATACTGTGATACCCTTTGAGACGTTTATTAAGTTTGTTGCATACATAACTTGGACATTATTTAACAGCTTAACTCATGACACAAACTGTCAGCAGAACAAGCAGAAAGTTATACAAAACTTCAAAGAAATTATCTTTATATCTAATTATTTTTAAATATTTGCATCCAAAAGAGGTCCACTTATAACAGAGATGCAATAATGGAAAATAGACGGGCATAAAAACTTTGTTTGGTCACATGGACATGAAACATAAAATGTCAGACACTTCATTCAGTAATAACAGAGCAAACAGGAAGTAGTGAAGGCAATAAAACAGAATTAGACAGGTCCACATATATTGGACAATATAACAATAAAAGTACAGCATAGGAAGGCTGCAGCACAAGTGACGAACTGTTCCAATTAATCAGGTGTGTAGAATATTCACAACTGACATCAGCGTATAACGGATGTATACAGCATATGTAGTATGTTTCCTGTGTGTTAGCATTTGGAATTAACTTAAATCTTGATATCATAAACAGAGATTAAACAGTAAAACCAAAGGATGAAAAGTTGTACAAAACTTGACAAGACTTTAACCTTAAAAATTGTGACAAAACAGAAATCACAGTAACGTAATTTGTAACACGTAAGCAAAACATCTTATGTTCTATCAAAACTTGCACTCTTATTTTTCATCTAAATGTTTTTTGAGAATGTCAGTGAAATCAATGTCAACACAAGTACAGTATATTACTGTTATGCTCTAACTTCCCGTACTACCAGCTATGCAATTGGACGTTGAATATCAGAATGTTTATGTGATGCAACATGCACTATATCCTCCACCCCCCACCCCCCATTCAGCCCCCGCGCTCAGCCCACCCCCATGTTCGTTTCTCCTGTCTGGATGCGGAGCCCATGGTGATAGACAAGGTGCCCTTCGACAAGTATGAGCTGGAGCCCTCACCCCTAACACAGTACATACTGGAGAGGAAGTCCCCTCACACCTGCTGGCAGGTACGGCACCGTCACAAACTCAACACAAAATAACAAACACTGTGTGAGGGAAGGACCTCAACACCAAAGCTGGAATCCACTGAATTCTGTCACATAGCTGAATATGACAGTCTGTGTGAATTCCTTTTATTAAAGTGTTAGCAAGTTAAACTAATGTAGTATGTAAACATATAAAATGTTCCAGGCTAAAAGTCAGCATTTTAATATTCAGATGTTTTTAAAAAATGGATGTTAACATGCTAACTCAAGCTATGCTAACAAGCTATGCTAACATGCTAATGTTAGCACAACAGCAGCTGAAGGGCTAGCTGGGAGTAAGTACATCAGGTCATTTTCCGTAAATGGAAATGCTTACTTAATATTACAATAGGAAAAGCACAGCTATCATAGGCCCTGTCCTACTTTTCCAGATTGAATGTGTGACAGAGGTTAGTTGAGGAGAAAACATTAGCTTAAAAATCACAGAGGGAGTGTTGAGAGTGCAGTCTTCTTTTTAGAGAATGGGTTCATACTTCTGTTAGATGTATGCGCCAACCACTGACAGTGATGTTACTGCACTGACATGGCTCAGGTACAGATCCTGATCATGGTGATATTCCAGTGAACCTGCAGCTCATTGACCCAGTTAACAAAAACAAACTTAACCAAATTTTTTTCACATCACATGTTCTCAGTTAATATCACCGCATGTTCACTGATTGTCTCTCTGTCTTTTAGGTGTTTGTGTGTAACAGTGCCAAGTACAGTGATCTGGGCCAGCCGTTTGGCTACTTAAAGGCCAGCACAGCCCTGAACTGTGTCAACCTGTTTGTGATGCCCTACAACTACCCTGTGCTTTTGCCACTTCTGGGTAAGACTGATGGTCCATGTCACATGTGGTCTTTTTTTTTGTATGTGCTCCTGTGACATCATTACTCTTAGTTTATACATTTATACATTTGTTCATTTTGAAGAGGAAGCAGTCTTTTGTACTTTGGTTCTGCGTCATGTTATGCTCTTTGTGTTCTGCATTTCCTCCACATTCCTCAACACCTGTAAATATACATGGTCATCTGTGTTATTGTAGGAAGAGAATCGCTGTCTGTTAAGATAATAAATTCATTATTGTTTTGGAAAGGCTTGAGAAATTGAGAAATCACTGAAAAGTGTGAAATAGCACTCTTGTATAACTTGTGAATTTATTACAGGAGTCTTTGGTATGTTTGTTTTATAACGTTCACGTTGCAGATGGATGGCCTTTTTCAATCTATACTTCTTTATTTTCTTGCTTAATGCAGACGACTTGATCAAAGTGCACAAGTTCAAGCCTACCATCAAATGGCGGCAGTCCTTTGAGAACTACCTGAAGACCATGCCTCCATACTATATTGGGGTCAGTGGATTTTTCAACCTTTTTTTTTTCTCCATGTGATTGACATGCGAAGATCACAAGTGATGCTGCACCGGTCTTATTGCTGTGTCCTTTCCACAGTCCCTGAGAAAGGCTCTGAGAATCATGGGAGCACCAAACCTGCTGGCCGATAACTTGGAGTATGGCCTGAGTTACAGCGTGGTCTCCTACCTGAAGAAGCTCAGCCAACAGGTTAGAAGCAGGGCTGTTGTATCGTCAATATCATATTGATCCCTGGCATCAAAAAATGATACCCTACCCCTAGTGTGCATGTTATTTGTATTGTCTTTTACATCAAGAAAGAGATTGTACAGAACTTCATTCAAAATACACCCAGTGAAATTTCTGCTTTGCTCACTTTTCTAGTCAAAAATCGAGTATGACCGCATGATTGCCTCAATTGGTAAGAAGCCGCCACCAGAGTCCGGCATCAAGGTGCGTTGGCGAGGGGGAGGTATATCTCTGGCCCAGCGCAGGGACTTCATCCAGCAGCTGCAGAGTCTCACAGGAGAGGCTCCGACTCTGCCCATGGAGCTCAACCCCAAAGAGTTCCAGGGCTTTCACCTGGCTCTGCTCAACAAGGTCAGTTTGGATTGCTATTAACAGTTCCACAACTAAGTTTTCTGAGGATACACTGCTGTTATAAACAATAGTTATTCAATCATGATGACAGTGTCTGTACTGAGTTTCATTTCCTTATGTTCCACTTAAGAGCAGTTCCTTGTTCAAATCTCACGTTTCTTCAATCTTCGCTTTCTGCTCAGGCTTTCACTGCCTTCCTGGTTTTCCATCCAACAGTCCTCCTGAGGCCTTTATTGAGATGCTTTAAGTAGTTTTTTGGGTGCTTGAGGGCTTTGGCATTTGAAAAATGGCCATCTCTCTCAGACTGTACCAACTGTATATCCACTCTGTTATGGCCATAGTACGGCAGTATTTCACCAGGAAACAACCATCTTCCCTGACATGAAGGAAGGCCATATTTAACAGCAATCCCTCACCTTACACTCCCCTCTGTGTTGTGTCCTCACCAGGGCCTGAAGCCACAGAGCTTTAGGAATCCGTACGACATCCCTCGCAGCCACCTGTTAGACCAGCTCAGCCGAATGAGGAGGAACCTGCTTAACACCAGCGTCTGTAACCTCAGAGGGCAGGACTCAGGTAAGCAACTCTCTCTCCCACACCCACTGTTGGGTTTGGTCATAAATCCTGTCTGTTATTGCTGTTACCGCACCCATAACTGATGCCAGGGTGAACACTTAAACACTGCTGACTAAAGGTCAGTAAAAAGGAAGATTTTCAGGTGTCATTAAGTTACTCTTTTGGAGCAGAAAGTGTATTAAAGTGTGGAAAATTCTCCCCCCATGAGTGCTGTCATGATAGCATGATAGACTTTGATACCAATACAAAGTTTAGTATCACAGTACTCAATACCTAATAGATCAGAAATCATCATCCTATCTTTGGCTTAGCTGAATGGTGTGTTTGGTAATGGTATTTTGACCATGAGACCCACAGAGGCTCAAATGTTATGTATTAAAGCACAGTGCCTATGAACTGTTCCAAAAGCACAAACCATGACTCTACAAACAGGCCATTTCCACTTAAACACTACTCCATCAACATAATCACAGTTTTAAGGCAGGGTCATTATGTTCTCTATGGGCAGTATTGTGTTCGCTCAGTTTATGGTGTGAGTGGTTTTTTTTGGCCACTATGTCTGACACAAATGGATTCCCACCATATTGTAGAAGTGGCATATAGCTAGTAGCCCTATGCTATTAAGCTAATTATCCATTTTAAAAGGGGGCAAAATGAGACCCCCAAATAACTGTAGGTGAATACATTTGTTGTTTTGGAACTCAAATTTTCCAGTGTGCTTGTCATGCTAGTAACCACACAGGGCAGGCTTTACACTGACACTTTATGCTACTGCTTCTCTATGTATCTCGTGTAATTCAGTAGCACATCACTAACCTAGCAGCTGGCTAGCCAGCTAGCTTATTTGCTAACCTGATTGTTTTGGGACTCCTTGGAGAGGTCTTGGTGTCTGTCAGTGAGATGCTTGGTGAGGATTGAAGTGTTTCCTCCCTTGCATAACACTGTTTTATAGCTGTTTTGAATACAGGTTTCATTATGTCGTGGGTTCACCATCAACACCAGCTCTGTAGACAAAGTAGTCCCACAACAGACTCTGGCATCCCGTTTGGTTTACCAGTACAGGGCGTGGAGGTGCTATGTCTGAAGATGACACACTGTGGATGTCAGCAGCAGACATGTTGAGGCAGAGGCACTGTATCAACAGGGATGAATGCACAGGTGCATGTCCCCTGACCACAAACCATACAAGTGCCTGACTTCTCTAACTTCTCTAATACTACCACCAAGTGGAGGTTCAGACAAATTACACATTTCATCCTGTATCACCTACACCAAGGACACATTTAACCTACAACTATACCAAACTTTGGCAAATTTTGATGGTGAACTATATTTAGTAACTATATTGTGGTATTCTGTGCAACACTACTCTCCATGTTGGTGAATTTCCCTGTTGCCTGTCCAGACCAGCTCCACAGCGTGCCAATAGCCCAGATGGGCAACTACCAAGACTTCCTCAAAGCTGCTCCTCAACCTCTTCGAGACGCAGATCCTGAGCAGCCAAAACGTCTTCACACATTCGGCAACCCCTTCAAACTAGACAAGAAGGTCAGTCCCACCGACTCATATTAACCCTCACCCTCATCCCCTTTCATGAGTGACAGGCAGAACAAGTGATTGAGAAACATGTAATTACCATCTCCCTCACTCCTCTCTCAGGGCATGATGATTGACGAGGCAGATGAGTTTGTGACCGGCCCTCAGAACAAGGGGAAGAGACCAGGAGACAGCAACAACATGCCGGGCGGGGGACCCAAGAGACGTCGCTGCATGTCGCCTCTGCTGCGTCTGGGCAGGGCCTACACCCCTCCAGTCACACCCCCTGCCAGCCCTCGACCAACAGCAGGTGCAGTTTGTATTGATGTGCATAATAACACATCTTACTAACTGAAATGATAACTTTTATGATTCAATCACCACATTTTTGACTGCTTGTAACTTTCCGTGACTTTGGAATTGAGGCCATTTGTGCTGACACAGTTCTGAATCACTCAGGGTTAGGCTCTTCACTGATATCAGCAGTGACACACAGTACACCAGCCTGCAGTGTGAAAATCTGACTCTCCACTGCCCCTTAAGCTCCTTCCTCTTTCCTCTCACCTTTGTTGACACAATGATCCATTGCTCAGTGCAATAATGTGAAACCACTGGCAGGAATGTGGATTGCATCACACGTCCACATTTATGTACACACAGCAGACTCTCTGAAAAACATTGCTTCATAGTGCTGCTAGTGATCAGAAACTCCTGATCACCTTTAAGAGCACTTTAGTATTACTCCTCCATAAACTGGGAGGACTCATGAGAGACAGAATGAATAAAGAAAGGATTCATAATTGGATCAGCAGACACAGAGACGTCTTGACATTTGTCTCTAAAAATTGATCAAGCTATAAAAACAGTGTATTACTTTTATTAGTATTAGTAGTTGGTGTAACTCCATATTGTCTTGTTGTTATGCCTCAGTTGTGTCATATTGTGGTTTACCATAATTTCCTACCTGTAAATGTTGTTCGTGTCAACATCCAATCAATATTAACACATTTTTCTGAAATCTGTGGTCTTATCTGAGCACAAACAATACAGAGATGCAAAAAACAGGAAAAGCAAACAAACATGGTCCACGTCAGCCACAGTCAGTCGTTTACAGTAATTCAACCCAAATTTGATTGGTGCTGTGCCACTTTGTCAGTACAAAGTAGTTTGAACTCTCACACAACCAACTCCGCAAACTTACAACAGTTTGGAGTTGTCTGATGACGTGAACGTGGGAATCTTTCACAATCCTACCTTCCATCCTACATGATGTGATAATTTTTTTTTTTTTGAATCAGCAGACATGGACATGAATGATGGAGCCCCTGAACCGGACCTGATCATCAACCACCTGGATCAGAACCACTATGGCTCAGACAGTGGCTCCGACTCAGAGGTGGATCATCCCTCGAGGCCTGCCGACTACCTAGAGAACCACACATCTGCAGACCCCCAGGACCTCCGGCACAGGAACGAGGATGAAAACGGGCAACCCCAGGCAGGCGAGCTGCCACCGGGGTGTGAGGGAGGAGCGGAGATGGTGTTGGTGGAGGACCAGCCGCCTCGCTACCTGTCTCCTGCAGCTCTGAAGAAGCACATTCACACCGAGACGACAAAGGTCAACAACGAGCTGAGGGCGCTCATCACCAAGGAGATCAGAAAACCTGGCAGACGTATGTAGTCAATCACAGTCTATGGGTGGGGTGGGCAAAATACAAGAAATAGCCTCCACTATCTATAAAACTAGTAACTAAAACTAATGTTTTATGTGAGTTCTGGTACATAGGTATATACTGTATCCATGCTTTAAACCATGAATAATGAAAAATAATGCATAACAAATAAACATCCTTTAAGGATGGAAACTAAGGCAGCTGACAAATTGTGACTGAAATCTGCAGTGAGTGGTACATTTTACAGTTACGACATAGACTAAATGGATGGAAAAAATGATATAATGAAGGCATTGCTTCTATATAATTACCTCAAAAAATTCTGTGATTTCTTTCTGAGACAAAACTAGTAACAAATGGGTTTAAGTTAACAGACTAAAAAAATAAAAAACTACTTTATTAAACAGAAATTAATTCAAAGAAATAATCAAGAGATAAATCCACACTAGAAACGGTCATTATTTGCAGCTGTAGAAGGGATCACCTTGATAATCAGACATTTTCTGTGAAGGGATGTTATTGGTTATTAGTTGTTAGCATTCTACTGCCGTATAGAGAACTGCATTGAGGACTTCAGATTTCCTAGAAGCACAGCAGTAATCAAGTCATTAATCCTCATTGCTCTTTCTGTTTCAGACTATGAGAAGATCTTCCTCCTCCTGAAGCAGATCCAGGGCACACTGGACACCCGACTCATCTTTCTCCAAAACATCATCAAAGAGGCGGCCAGGTACAGAGCTGAGCCCTCTTAGAGCAATTTTATGTCCTTGGCTGTGCTGTGATCACCAGCAAAATATCAGCATCTGTTCCTGACAGGAAGAAAATCTGATTATAAAAACACCTAAAATGTTGCTTTTAATTGACTTCATTGTAACAGAACACAAAGCATAACACTGGCTCTTGTCGTTTGTTCAATGCAAAGGTTCAAGAAGCGCGTTCTCATCGAGCAGCTGGAAAACTTCCTGGAAGAGATCCACAACAGATCCAATAACATGAACCACGTGGACACACTCTGAGACCGGCTCATTTCCAAACCGAACTCGCTGATAATGAACCCAACAACCCTCCACGTCCTGCTAAACCACCCCTCATGTACTGGGGCCCCTGTGGAGACGAGACAAGACTGCATCCAGCCCTCAAACGATCACCTCTTCAGCGGACTCTTCATTATCTCAACATTGTTGATTGTCGTGTTGGTTTGCATACAGAGAGCATTTTTCAGATATCTGAAAGGGCAAGTGAGGAGGCATTTTATTGCTAAAGGTGAAGTATTTTCCTCCACAAGGAGAACATTTGAGCATTCCCCTTGATTATTCTCCTCCCCTGATTTGATGCTCTTTTTTTAAATGACAAAGAAGATGGAGTAAACAAGGTAGTGCAGGACTTTTCTTGAGAGGAACACATGGCAGCCTGCGCCTGGATGTTGTGTTCAGTTATGTTTAATTTGTCATGATGTGATGGACCGACAGTGTAGGGAGGGTTCAAGTGTGTGTGTGTGTGTGTGTGTGTGTGTGTGTGTGTGTGTGTGTGTGTGTGTGTGTGTGTGTGTGTGTGTGTGTGAGTGTGAGTGCGCGTTTTCAGCCAACTCAGGGTCAAACAGGATCCAGTGGAGATGCTCATGAAACACTTTTTCTTCTCTCATTGCCTTTTCATTCGTTGACTTTTCCCTTCTTGTGAGGTGTTCGACTTTTTCTTGGCGTTTTGTCGTGTGGGAGGATGAGAGTCTGTCGTGTTCGACTGTTGAAATTTACTTTCTACACTCCACTAACTGAAGCACTCCACTGTTGTGCTCTTAAATGGGTATGACTTGGCTCAAGTATTGAATTTGTCAACTTGTGGTTCACCTACCAGACTGACAATTGATATTAAAGAAATAGTAACTTAAGAATGAATAATAGTTGTTTCCCCTCGGGGGGGAACTGATCCACAGTTTTCATTATGCCTGGAGATGGCACACTTAAAAAGCCTGTGTCTTTAGCAATTCAGTTTTTCAGAGACACCGACACAAAGTAAAATCCTTTTGAATGATGCAGCGTCATTGGTTACAAATGTTGAAATACAGGGACAAAAAGCTCAGGAACTAACACTAATGCATCATACTCAGCAATAACATTGGAGCTACTTTTACCCATTTTTATCTTTATTTTAGCCTGAAACAGTTGATATGCAACACAAACCGTTGTCCCCTGGATTGCTGATGAACTGAGGGCTCGGATGCCAGTTTGTCCCAACGTGCTGGTTGCTGCCAAATAACTTATCCCGCCTCCCCAACTCCTCCTCGCCATGAATCTCAAACCAACTTCTTGTCACTTAACCGTGAATGCACTTGTGTAAATTTGAGAATGTTTATTTAATATAATTTAAAAGAAAAACTACCTTTGTTGTAGAAGTTTGTTTTCCAACAATCTTCTTTTTTTATTTTATTTTCTTTATTCTTTTTTTTTTTTTTTTTGGTCAGGCCTGTTCAATTTTTCTCAAATATACACAAATAATCTGAATTAAGGTCTAGAAGTCAAGAGTTGATTTCTGATTCAGAGGGCAGCCCTCTTCTGTTCCCTCCCTCCTTGGACAGGGACCAAAATCTGCCATACTTGTCTTTGTTTGTGAAGAGGCCGCTACCAAAAGAGTATTTTGAATACACTGTAAAGATGTAAATAACCCTAGAGTACTATTTAAAGAGAATGTTCAGTGGAAAACGGCCTTTTTGTAAGTATTTCCATGAATAAAGTTTCTATTTTACACTGTGAAGGGCCATGTAAATAAAGTGTTCTGTAAAGATGTGACTCTACGTGTTTTTGTCCATGATTGCCTGTCATCTTAGTAACCATGTGTCAGACAGAAAAGAGACTTTTTTATTCAGAATAATGGAAGAAAGGAGCAAAACATCCTGAGTGTAAAAACATGTATTAAAATTTTATTTACAGACACGTACAAAAATATTGTCCCTCTTCCTGAAGTGTCCGTGGACCCTCGTGTTGGTCCACAAATAAATACCAGTAGTGAATAGGGGTCGGGGTAGGAGCATGTGTGGGTGTGTATGTGAGAGGTGTTGGGGTGTGTGAGTGTTAGTGTGCTTGGTCTGCTGGGTTCATCACTCGGCCCATGAACAAGATCGATCCTGAAATGGAAACAATAAATTCAACAAAGTTAGAATTATTCAATTTCAGAGATTGTACAAGTTGTTTATTTTTTTTAACGAATTTAAATTCCTGAAAGATGCTGAAGAACATTCCCAACATCTTTTTAATTCTTCAGTGGAAATTCATATAAGTGTCCACTAGGGGTCGCTGAAATGTACAAATCCTACACATAGGGCCGTTAGCTGCAAAACATGCATACTTAATGTAGTTGCTGATTATTTTTGAGTACTGTTTTTGGGATTTGGTTGTATTTTTTTCTACCGTCCAGCAACTTCCAACAGTCAATCACAATGAACATCACATCTACATAAATCTGTATCAAGCATAAGGATAAGGCTGCAGATATTCTATCATTTTGTTACTTTCACCAATTCTCATATAAAGACCAACAGTGTGTCTTTCAGTACTTGATGATGTCCCTCCATTGGCACAAAGCAAAGCTATATCAGATTTGGGATCCACAAATAATTTCACTGTATTTCATGTGAACAGCACCCCCTGCAGACTGGATTGATGTATCTCCAGTGTAAAACAAATACCTGTGTTAATCTGCCGTAGCAGAAATAAGAACGGCCGGTCCGCCTTGAAAACTGGAGCACGGGATCGTTTGAGTAGCACCATAGCTGCAAGGTTAAGAAATCATATTTTTCAGCTACCTCATCGCATGACTTTATTCTGTTAGAAGACATAGTTGCAGGTAAGTAGAGTCATGTTAAAATAGCATATCTGTAAAGCTCCTTTCATCATCATGCAGGGCATCTCTTACCTGTAGCAGCAGCTGCCTTGGTCCCATCTTCTGTGACTTCTATTCTCACTTCATGGAAGGCATCAGACACATAAAGATTCTCCTCCGCTGCAGGAAGACACAAACTGTCAGCTGTCATTGTGTTGTCGGACCACTGTGAGTATATTCTGTGAAAACTGGATGAATCAGATTACAAGAACTGCAATAAAAATCCAGACTTTGATTTAATTTTCTAATGAACTGATGTACTGACCTGATATTCCAGTGAAATCAGCTACTGTCGGATTAAAGGCGTCACTGATGCCCATGGCGGGAAGTACTGACCTCAGATTGAACTTGTTCTGCATTCTGAATCTGTGAACACCAGATGGAAATTTGATTGTACATCATCTCCCTCCATGCTGAAAAAAACCTGAAATAGATGCTCAGTGTCTGAGTATAAAAACATCTGTGCATGCATTTACCTGGGTAGGAAAATGTCCATCTTGGTTCGCCGCAGGCCGGCGTCCCAGGAGGCCAGCTGACGAGCAGTGAGCTGGGACTCGAGGGAGGACAGTGGCGTCTTCCTCTCGCTGGGCAGGACCACCTGAAGGCTCAGGGAGTGGCCCAGGTATGGCAGCTCCAACACAGTGTAACGCTGATCCAATGCTGTCCTGAACTGACCTGCCAAGAACAACAAGTTCAGATTTCTCTTTCAATGGATGGATGGATGGATGGATGGATGGATGAATGGATGAATGGATGGCGTCTCTTACCAAAGCTGACCTCTGTAGCCTGGTACATCATGGGCACCTTGATGGCACTCCCATCAGAGAGGATGAAGGGCAGGTTCTGGGTGTTGGTGAACAGGAATTGTTTCTGCCAGACACCCCTGAAGGCCACTGTATTTACCAGGGCCATCTGCAGCCGGTGGCCCCACCACAGGGCCTCTGCTTGGACCTCGCCTGACCCCGACAGGTCCCCGCTGCTGCTTCCTGCCTGGAGGTGCCACGCCTCATCTGGAGGGTAATGAGGGAAGGGCACAGCGTAATGTAAAGGGCATGTGATCTTCAACTCATCTCTTTGAAATCAGCAGTCTCCAGATTAGTCACTATTGTGGTCTGATGCAATGAATACAAGAAAGACTTTTGGAAATACAACCAATATGGGGTTTAAAGGATGGAGGAATAGTGACAGTAAAATTCATTCGAAACAACTGTAATTGATGAGAGGACAGAGCAGTTGTGAGCTGACATTTTAAACATAACCCAGTCCCCAAATATCTTTGGCACTGGTGTCCAACGAAGGGTTGGGCCTCCTCATACAGTATCACAACATGGGATAACAGAAATAATCTTACTTTTTTCTGTGTATATTACCCCTGGAAGTGCAAAACACCATTTGATTGAACTAGGATGGATTGCAAGAACATAATCCTTCATGCACGGAGTAACATGCCAAAACCTTTAGAATCCACTGCTTTAATAATTAAAAGTAAAAAAGTTAAAGCTGCATTAATTATTTTATTTTTGTTCACTAGGGGGCAGACAAACTCCACAACAAGCTAAAATGTATTCATAACTATCAGTCTATAAAGTTGTTATGATTAACAGGAAACCATTGCTTTTTTACAAATCCAGTAGAAACAGAGCCACATTATCATTCAGCTGAATTTTCCTTTTTGTTCTGGTCTGGTCATCATTTAAAACTTAAAAAAATATCTCTGTCTTTAGTGGCTAAATACCCTACTATGTCTACCAGCTCATCACTAGCTTTGTTTGTCTGCTGTTTGGTGCTGGGCAGGTAGTGTACAGTGGGCTTATCAGAGCGTGCTTGCTGCTGCTTGCAGTGAGGTTAATGAGAGCAATGAGAGTGAACCTAACAGTGAATGTGCCATAAAACCAAAAACCAAAGCAAAGAGCTAAATGAGGATAGAAAGCTTCATGGAGTTGCCAAGCTGATGATAATTCTCTATGGGTTCACTACAAGTAAACTCTTTCATACTCTGTTCAGTATGAGGGCAGTGTGTGGAATAGTCATGAAATGTAATCTATTATATCTGTGTACATGGACAAAAATGTTCCATTTTTTGTGACAGCATGACTTTTGAACTAATAAGGACAAACCAGTATCTTTTCCTCAACCTAACCAAGTAGTTTTGGAGTCTAAATTTAACCAAACTGCAGTCACCTGACATGTTTTTCAGCAAGTTTTATTTTGAAAATCCAACCTGATGTTGCTATTTATTTTTGCTACCTTGACCGTGGAATGAGAACAATGGTAGAGATGGTGCAGGCATGAAAGATACTTCCAACTGAAATATATCAGTTTGAAAGTTGTGAAAATTGGTGTCCCTGTACGTGAATCCTATAGATGAAATTTAGTGAATATTTCACAAACTGCAGTGAGACTGTTTTGCTGTATTACATACGCTAACTGCAATGACTTTCAGTATAAAAATACTGATCTTTGGAGCTCTAACTCTTTAGATCAGCTGTCTTGCTTACCGTGGTTGTTTCCTGCGCGCTCCAGCTGGCTGCGAGTGTGGTTGAGTTGGCTGAAGTTGGCTCGGACCACGCTGGTGTTGGCCCAGGCTGCTGCATGTTGTGTGAACTCAGTCAGGAGCTGGACGCCGCTCTGTATGAATAACGTGCAGGTCTGTTGCAGCCACATCCCCTGGCTGGTGTTGCTCATGTCACTCTGTGAATGCAGCAGGAAGTCTTGTACTAGGGCATCTACAGGATAGGAAGAAACAGGACAGGTCAGATAAGGTGGTGCATTACGAGGTGTGCATTACGGAGTTTATGAAAAGGGAAGGTTTCAGTTTGAATTTTCTAAGCTGTATAAAAATGGATGCAAAAGAACAGTTTTTGCACCACAGTGCTGCAAACCACTTAAATGCTGCAAACTGTTCACCTGGTTGAGCTTGTTTAGAAGCAGCCTGTCTATCATCTGCTGTGCCTCAATATCTGTTCATCTGCACCGCCACACCACTTTCAGAAAAGTGCTTAAAAATACTAGCAAAAATCTCCACAAGGGAAGGATCATTACTTAAATGGATTCAATTCGTCAGCCTCGGGCTTGATTCTCCAGCAACTTAACTGTATTTGCACCATATCCCTGCAGGACTGAGCACAAACAACTGCTCATTTGATTTCATTTCAGCTTTGCTTAACACACTCTCTGCATTTTAGTGTTTCTTCGTGTATGTACACAATCAAGAAAAGGACACAGTCAGACACAATTGAGTATTTCCTACAAGCAGTCACTAAACTATGTCATTTCTACCAAAAGATGGAGTCTTTCCTGTAGCAGTGCTGAACATACCAACTACACACTGACCCTTGGTCTGTTTTACTAACTTGCAAATATATGACTTTAGAGCTGCACTGATAAGTCGATTAATCGATTAGTTGATCATCAGAAGATAAATCCGCTATTTTGATAATCAATTAATCGTTTAAGTCGCTTATTGAGGAAAAAATGCAAAACATTTTGCTCGTTCCAGCTTTTAAAATGTGAGTATTTCCTGCTTTTCAGTTGAAAACTGACCATCTTTGAGTTTTGGACTACTGATCATTTATAGACAAAACAGTTGATTATTTATGAAAATAATAGTTGCAGCCCTACATGATTGTGATCTTTTAGCTCAGGCTAGTTTAGACATAATGTTTTTACTTTGTCAATGGGATCTTCCCTTCCTGCTAAATTAGAGCCCAATTTCCATCCCTGACTGAAATGTGAGATCACATCATGGAGGTAAAAGAAACTGCAGCTCCAACTCTCATTTTGTTTGTAATTAAACACACTGACCTCTCGACCCTGAGGCCGAGCTGCAGGAGTGGTTAATGAGATTAGAGTTGGTGTGGAGGCAGGTATTATGGCTCCAGACACCACTGTGCTCTGCAGGGCCAATAGCAGCAGCTCCACACGACCTGGTACCAACAGCACTGGTGGCCACCAGTAACTTACCAACCTCACTTTCACAGCATGAGGAGCAGCTATAGCTACCTGCATACAAGCTTTGCCTTTTTCATCACCATATCCAAATCTAGGATGACTCTTACCGTTCACGTTGTACCCGAGTGTTCCCTCCAGCTGAGCCAGCGTGTTGCCCCTGGCACCGAGCTGCAGCAGCCCCAGGGACAAGGAGACGCTCACTGGTGACACGATCAGGTTGGAGTTGTTCTCTGTCTTGGTGAGCGTCTGGTAGAGGCTGACAGCGAAGCTGGTGTGCAGCTCTCCCATGCTGTCCTGAAGGCTGCCGTTACAGTGGCTTCTCTCCACCAACCAGAAGCAAATGACGAGTGAAGCCACTGGCAGGCGACACATGTCCTCAGTGCTGCAGGAGGAGAAGAGTCCACAGGGTGCAACAGGTGGCCCAAAAAACGAAATCCTGGAAGGCCAAAAGACAGAAAATACCTGAGGTCAGAGAGGTCAACCAACAAGCAACTTTTTATTGATGTTTAGTGGAATCCACGCCAGTATTGTGATGATAGGAGCATGTTGTGATATCATTTTACAAAGATCTGTGAAAAACCCATGGTTTATTCCTGGATTGCACAGTTTCATCTGGTGTGAGCTAATGCATAAGAATGGAAGACAATTCCTTACATTACATCAATTTCATTATATCAGATGTGGGTTTACATTTGCTCCATTGTGACATAAATAGAAATCTAGAAAATAATCTTTTTACTTGAAATATTGATTTCAACCACTTTGCCCACAATGGGTATATGGAGCTTCGTTCATAACTGCCATGATGCAAACACAGAGATAAGACACTATGGCTTTATGTACTTGGTACCTGGTAATAACTATGTTATTTAAACTGCAGGGGATGAGCAAACTCAAAGGAAATTAATTAGCAAAGTTTAGCTGACATATTGCTGAAGGTGTTTCATAGATCTTTTTCTAATTTCATATGAAGCAATGCGGCGTGGCAAAATCTGAGCTATAGTATAGTCAGCTGTAGTAACTAAACAAGATAAAACTAGCTCCACCTTGCTGTTACTTACGTGTTAATGCATGAAATACCAATAACAATAGTAACAGAACATACTCATGATAATAATCCAAAAAAATATAATAGTATTTAACATTCACTGGCGCCATTCTTTTGCATAATTAGCACCTTTACCTGTAGTTCAAGTGTATAATGCTGATGAGAATTACTTTAAGCTCTTTTACATGGCTGTATTTATACTTTTACTTAAGTAACGGATCTGAATACTTCTTAATGCACATGATAGAAAATATAAATATAAGTAGCCTGCAGACTGGCTCCTAATGTTGAGATGATGGATTGTGTTTCTCTCCTCAGGTGGAATGTGATGATGATTTAAAAGCTCACAGGAGTACTGTGAATATTCACAGTACGGCGGGTCCTACCTGCGGACAGGTGAGGTAGTATCCGTTTAACTCCAGCTGTTCTCCCACACTGGCACCAAACCATTCAGCCTCTGCAGTGAAGCTGTGCCCTGTCTGTCCCCGGCTGCCAGTCACTGTCACCGGTCTCTTGTCACTGACTCTGTTCTCTGCGGTCCCCGGCTGTCAGTCTCTGGTCCTGTCCTCCGGTCGTCTCTCACTGAGGCGGTCTGTAGTCATAAGACCGTGTTTAAAGGGGAACGCTCCGCGCCGTGTTTGCGGTCTCCGTCGGCGATGTCCGTACCACTCGTCCGGGATTCCTGCAGCCTCGGGGCTATAAGGAGCCAGGCGGAGGGAGGCATGTCACCGACCAGCAAATCCCAAACCGGCCAGAGGGGTGAAAAACACCCACACAAACGCGCACGGCACGGCACGGTCGGCACGCATGCATGCACGTTCACTGGAAATGCATTTTGGGGTCTATTAATAGGCTATTCACTGTCAGTAAAGATGATTGATTTAAATGCCATGAGCGCCGCAAATGAAATTACGTTCACTTAGAACCCAACAAAACTTTGTCACAACAGACAAACAGACAATCTGGACGGGTAGAAAATAGTAGCCTAATTTTAGTAGTAAACTGGGTGAACTGACCCTTTAAATGGCCCGGGAGATCGCAGACCACCACTATCAAAAAGACATCTGTAAAACATCTGACACCACAAACAAACAACGTAAATAATTACTATATAATGAATTTCTATTCCAGGATTGGTCCATATTGTATTTGTACAACCTTTCCAGAGTCTAGACAAGGCTTATTTGAGAGATGTCATCCCAGTGTAAAGTCCACCGGCTGTATGGGAACGCATGGATGAGGCCAGCTGGAGAAACACTAATGCACACCTGCAGTGTGCCGCCAAAAGAGGAAGCAAGCCCACAAGCTAGAAAATGATTTCGGCTTATGCACTTGGCAAGCAATTTTCATTCAAGTACAATGGAGGCCATCTTTCAGCGTGGTATCCACTTCCTACAGCCATGAAAGTGATATCAGTGTTCTCATCTAACTCTTACAAATAAAACAAAGCAGTGTATTTCTCAGACATTCACAAGTATGATTTACTATGCCATAATCATGCTTTAGCTGCCACATTAGTAGCTCTATGTAATTCAACTTGATTTCTAATTGATTTTTTTCATCACTTTTAGTAATATTACATAGACTAACATTCATTTCCTGGAGACTTCCATAACCATAACCAATACTTGCCTACTCTTCACCCTAAACTTCAATGATTTACATTGTGGGGATCTGCATTTTGTGCCCATAAGGAAGGCGAGTCCCCACAATGTGACTGTGTAACCAGATTTATGTCCCCACAACATGAGTAATACATGGCCATAACCACACACACACACACACACACGTACACACACTAAGACATCCGTTCTTTTATACAAGTCATTTGGCCTTTTGTTGCGATGATCAAAAGACATTTCTGCTCTGAGCGTCACTCTGCTGCGTCAATGTTTCTAATTAGTGTCACTCTGTGGAATGTGGACTCACTCATCATGGACATTTTGCTGCTCCAGCATGTGATAACACCATCTGATCCATAAGGAAGCATTTCATTAATGTTGTGCACGGGCATGGGCTGCACCATAAATACATAACAATGTACAAATTATAAAATCAAAAACAGAATATAAATAAAACAAAAAACTCAATTAAGTTAAATGTTCATATACATAAATAATCCAAGAAAACTGCAGTTGAAAATCGAATAGGTGGATGACTACACCTGTTCAAACCTTGAGCAGGTGAACAGCTTTTTTCCAACAATACATTTACTGGGATTTGTCTACAGTCTTCAGGCATGGCAGTGCTTTCGGCTAAATGCTAATGTTAGCACGGCAACATCATGTTAACATGCTGATACATATCTGCATATGAATGCAGAATCTGTGGGCAAGGGACAAGATTTTGGTATTAGGCACATTCTGGTTTCCATTTGTTGTCTGAATAGTACAAATGCGTTGGCTGAAATGCAATCTCGGAGCCCATTGGCTATCGTCTGATGATCATTTAGCATCGTTTTTTTTAGCTTTTTAAAATTTATTTGCATTCATATGCAGATATTTTTGCCAAAATGTCACCTACATGTCTCCAGTTGCTAATTGGACTGTACAATTAGACAATGACTGGCACTCAGGAGAAGAAGTCTCAGCTTGAATATCTGTTATTTGAATATCTGTGGCTACACTGGAACATCAGCCCTTGGCCCCAGAGGCTAAATTGTTATCAGATGAAAGCTGATCAGCTCTGATACTGGTATATTGTTAACCATTTTCATCATAGCGTGTTAGCATGCTAACATTAACTAATTAGCACAAAACAAGGAACTTCTGAAGCTCATGTGAATGTCATTAGTTTTGCAAGTATTTTATTACAAACTTAAGTATTGGACCAATTAAAAGTTGACCTAATGATGGTGCTGGAGGTAGTAGTGTTGAAAGTAGTTATTTCAATTGAACCTGAGAGGAACATGGTGGGCCAAACCAAAACTCATGACAGTCCATCCAATAGCTGTTAAGACATTTCAATGAAAACCACAAATGTCAACCTTATGATGGTGCTAAAGGAAAGGTCAGTGCATCACCAAAATCATTAAGATGTGTTGTCTGGGGACCATTTTCTGGCAATCAAACTGGTAGTTGTCGGGATATTTCAGCCTGGATCAAAGCGTTGGACTGACAGAGTTTGACATTGCCATCGTCACTTGAAAACGGTTGAAAACAGTACAGTTCTAATCATCCGTAACGCAGAAAAAAGAAAAAGAAATAGATTTAAAAAAAATTAAATGTACATTTCAGAAGCAAAACCAGAGCATATGATTCTGTAAACTCCAATTATCATCAAATCATCCTTCTATTCCCACTGTGTCAGATGTTAGTCTTGCTGTAATACAAGTGGCAAATAACCTCAGAATGAGAGAGGCAGGACCTATAAACCGATCATTCAAAACCATTGACAAGAATTAGGTGTTTGAATGCCATTATTTTTTAAAACAATTACACAGATAAAGTTTTATTGAGAGGTCCACAATATGCATCATTATCTGCTCTTCACAGATTTTATGTAGTTATTTTGCAGTGAGAGGGAGCGGACTACATGAAAGCACTTAAGTCTAATTCACCTTTTACTTCAGGGGAAAATCCTAGTTATAAGTACAGATTGGTGGTTTATCCTTCTGATCTTCACCATGCACGTATTATGGTCATTGTCACTGGCTGCTTATACACTCACTGAATGCATGTGAAGATAAGAAAAAGCTGCTGTTAATGATAGCATGCCCTGTATTTCACCTAAAAACAATGTGCTATGCAGTGATCTCCCCTCAACTGTACCTCTTAATTGGGGACATGACAGTCAGCAAAATAAACTGTGGGAGAGAACATGATTGGTAGCCATCAGGTATTTGGCTGCTTTGTCTAACGGGGAATTCCGGTCATTACTGGACTTGACTAATTAGTGGAGCCATGGCTTGGCTTCATTAAATGGCATTGCCACATTCTTTAAAACGCCCCGACTCCGGACACAGGAATTTGGAATTTTAAGGACTGGGATGGAGGAGATGAGACGTCACGGTAGCTAACCAAAGACAATTGTTTGAAAAGATGCCACCACAAACAGCAGCTTTCATCTGAGCGGTTGTGAGGCATTTGGCAGAACATTAGAAGTTCATATTTGTGAAGTAGAAATAATGATTTGTGCTCTCCATTTCTGATCCCTGGACCAACTGCAAAGCAAGCTGCTGCTGCTCTGAGAGGTCAGGATGGAGGGCAACTTACTCAACAGTGTTACTCTGCAGTGTGGAGTAGTGCTCAGCAGGCCTCAGCCCGACAGGACCTGCATATTAAAGACAATCATTCTTCACATATCTGTGCAGGTAATTATGTTTACTCTGCACTGTTTTGTTACAACATGCCAATGTGAACAACAGTCACTCTCACTGCTCTGTGAGTTGTCACTTTACCCCACAGTTTGGTCAGCTGCCACTTGGTTAGAGTCAGGCCAAGCTGAAGTGGTGCATGCCAACGGGTTTGTACCAGGCTACAGCCAATACTGCTGTAGTACATGACAGAGCTGTTCTGCCCTTTCAGGGTCCAAGTCAAATCTCAAGTCTTTATAAGTATTTGGAAAATGAAGAGGGAAGTCTTTCAAAATGCTGACCATTAAAATGCCAGCATTTCCACAATTATTTGCCAGTACCACTGTGTGTAAGTACAGCCACACAGAGCTACTAGTGTGGCTGTAAACTCTTAGTCCTGCTGATTTAATTTGTCACCTGCATAAAATCTGATGCTTAAATGTTTCTACTTTTAAGTCAAGTGTCAGAACAGTCAAGTCTGAGCTGTGAATTCGGTCAGAGTCATGTCCAAGTCTCAAGTCTGCAGCTCTGCTGATGAGGAGAAGAAGGTGTACTTGACTGCATTTGTCAAGCGGTTTCAAAATATTACAGTCAGGGTGTTCTACGGCTATTATCAACATTATTTATGACGTCTGTGTTCTAGTCCACATCCTCAACACATTTTCAGAATGTAATCAGAACCTTGCAACTTTGTAAATATAGATTACTGTAGAAGGGTTCTTTGAAATGGTAAATATCCTCACAAGTCAAGATTAAATGTTTCCCTCATAGTGATGTCATAAGTTTTGGAGATCATTTGAGGTGTTAAGTGAATGCATTCTGCTGACTAAGATAAATGAATCAGTCACTTTTGTGGATCAATAATTTCAAGATAAAGCAGCCTTCATTGGTAAATGTATGATGCTAATATTTGATGCACATCAGTTAAATGTCCCTAACAATGATACTAATACCTAACATGTGCAGGTGCATATCTGTGTGTTCAGGAGCTTATCATTATTCCATGAGAGTTTTTCCTTCCACACTGAAATATGTTCGTTGATGAGTCTGTGTGACTCTGCGATGCCTCCGCCTTTCCCCGCATGGCAGCAACTTAATCCCTAACTAACGGAGACTGTCCCCAGGCTCTCCATTCAGACCGATCACCCCAGTCCCCTCTCCACTGCCTGACCTATGACCTTGCAGGGAAAATGATAATGAACGGAGGAGGAGGCGGAGGAGGAGGAGGGTCAGTTCATGTGAAATGACCACAAACCACAGGAACTCTCTGTTTCTTGTAGTCTGTGTTTTAACTTCATCCAACCAACAGAAAAGCACCTGGTGAAGGAATTATCATGGAACAGAAATGACGAAGATGAACAAAAAGAGACTGAAAGTGAAAAACAACAACAACAAAGAAAATGAGAAAAAGAGCAAAATCAACAGCCTCATCATCAACTCCAGGGGCCTGTACCTCAAAGCATGGCTCTCTTAGCGTTACCTGACCTCCCTGAACCTAACATTGATTTTCCTGCATAACCAGTGTCATAAAGCTGATTGGAAGAAAGCTCATGTGTGATATGGTCTATCTGACTGAAACGTTGTGTTTGTAATCATGGGAATCATTGTTTTTCTAGTACAATAGAGGGTATCGTCTTTTATTTCCCATTATCATCACAAAGTCGCCTCATGTTATTTGGAGTGCGGTGATGGAGTAAGAGTATAAAACTCAGGAACCTCTGCACAGCTAAAATGCAGCTAGAAATTTCATTATTTATTTGGTGTTGAAAACTATCCCTCCATTTGTTGGAAGCTCTGTTTGAAAACAAGTGGTAAACCTGTAACAGCAAAATTATTCTAATGACATATATCAGATGCTCTTAATTACCTGTGACTTTATTGGAAAGGCAGTACTTTCGTCAACACAGGATCCTGTTGGAATGATGACTGTTTTTTTAGTCAGTAGTCAGGCTGTTGACACATTTTGATCTGATCCTCTGAAAGAAACCTGCAGGTTAGCCGTGCAGCATAGGTTACCATGGTGATCCACCCTGGCTAAAAGTGAGCCAGCTCATGATACTGCAAAGTTAAGGCCAAAGGTAGCTGTCTAATCCACAACGGGACAGAGGAACAGAGGATAGATAACAACAACGATGAAGATCAAACAAGATGCACAAAAAAAAAAAAAAAAAAATGCCAGAGCACATCTCTGCCACTGAGCAGAGATGCACTGAGCACAGTTTGGCTGTGACTGACTCATTCTGCTTCACCTCCAGTGCCCTACTTCCTATCAGGCTCCTGGGCCTTTGGGCAGTTCAGGCGGGGAGGGATTAGAGGGGATGCTGGTGTGCGGGGCCGGGCCAGGCTGCAACAACGCCAGCAGCGCTGTGAGCCGGTGTCGCCAGAGCGATCTGCCAGGTACGCCACGGCGGATTAGAGCCACTAGTGCTGGCACTGTGAGAGGGGCGACGTGAGGGGACGTGTCCCATGTAGGCCTCACCTCGCAGGAGCATGGCTCCGGAGAACCATGGGAAAAATGTTGGTGGTTGTTATTTTGAGCACAAGAAGGTGGATGGCAAGACAGCAGCAGAGGAAGACATTTAAAGACACATGGAGAAATATCTTTAAGATATATCGTAAATATTTTCTACTGTAACAAACAAAAAAAAAGAGCCAGGGCAAGGTCTTCCATCATTTTGGATCTAACAGCGTATCAGTTAAACTGTGGAGATTTTGATTGTGAGGCTTTGATTGGGTCAGGTTAGTTAATTGTTAAGCAGTTGTTGTAGCCTTTTCAACTCGTATCTGTAGCACTGTGGCACCATCTGCTGCCATCTGGTAGTGAAGTGATTCGAGCATTCGAGGTTCAGTTCAGGTCTATGAGGATGGACAGTCATTCAAGTCATAGGAGCTCCTGGAGCAACTTCATTACAGACATCCAAGAGTATTAGTTCAACCATGAGAAATATAGCTAAAATTTGGATTCTTGCAACCATATTTCAAGTTTACAAAGGAGTCCCATTTATTATCTGCATGATTGACCTGATCTGAGAACCAGTGGTGGCCCCATGTCAGTTTTATTGTTGTTTCCAGCTATTGATAATGACACTTACACTGTGCCATCCCAACCAACTAACATCATGATGAAGCATTTAGATATGACCAAACAATTATTTCACTTAGAAAATTAGAGATGCACAAATCCATAATAATTTGCCATTTTTTAATGTTTTGCTTATCAGTTTATTTACAAGGCTTAAATTAATGAGTCACTCAGTGATTTACAAACTTGAATCATGGTTGTAGGCAACAATTTGAAACACATTTATTTATTTATTTATTTTGCTTTTGCCTATTTTCTAATAAGGTTAATGAGGAATACTCTGATTCATCAAATGTGCAATCAGTTATCAGCCTGGACTTTATCCTGAAAATTATAGCTTTCTATATTTTTGACTCATTTTTAAATCTAGTGCTTTTCTCTTTATACCATGCTTGAATATATGACTAAATGACTGCTCATATTCTGTCTTTATCATTCTGTGTTCTTCTGTGTAATTTTCCCACTCAGTTTTTTATATTTCTCAGTAATTTTCATTTATTTGTGTTTTGTTGTTATTATTTTGAAATAATTTTGTTTATTCATCTGACTGTATTTCCTTCTCTCTTTTAATAAGATGCTGGTGGCCCTGTCTTAACTTTTTATTATGTTTTTGTTTGTTTCTGAACTATCAGACACTCTAATATTTGTCTGGCCTACCTTTTATAGTCTCATCAGATGAGTGAGTATTCCTTCATCCTGGCCGCTCAGTAGATGAGATGGTCTTCATGGAATTGCTAAAACACACTGGCTGTGGTGGATCTGTTTCTGCACATGTGTGCCTGGGATTGATCTCTATATTTAGGTTTGGTCTCTTTTGTAAAGCTGGACTTGTCCAAAATGTATCAGTACTTTTAGACATCCCATTTCTATTTTTCCGACTGCTAACTAGTTTCCTACACTCTCAAATGCAATTCTTAGTGTTAAGGTCTTACAGTTGACTAGAGCTGTGCAGTCAGCCCATAGCAGCTCGTAGTTTCTTAGGTTATTAAACAGAAAAAACAGAAATGTAAGGGATATATTTTCTTCTTCTTCTTCTTCTTCTTCTTCTTCTTCTTCTTCTTCTTCTTATTATTATTATTATTATTATTATTATTATTATTATTATTATTCATCAAATCATAATTTATACTTTTTCAATAACCCCAGAATCTTTCCATCCCCTGGTGCTGTGGCTGCAGAAGAGCCCACTGAGGTACTAGTAATCCTGGTTAGGAATCACTACTGAAAGTGGTTCTTGCACCTCCACTGGCCACGTTGTGCCAAACCCCTCCAATGACTCACAGACATGTATGTATCTGTATGAGATAATGTGGCCCCATAAAGGGCTTCTTCTTTCTTTAAAAGCATTGTGCTTATGGGCAATTCAGCTGTATACACTCTTAGGAAGACATGAGTTAATCATTATGACTGCGAGAGCTTTTTCACTCTCATCAGCACATAACATGAAAGAATTTGGAGTCTGTACAAACATGAATTACTTTTGAAGACGGAAGAAAAATGACTGTTGTACAAAATATGCAAATCTTTGTCAGGACTCTGGGTGTGCTGAACTCAACTTGCAGACTGATCTGTTTTCCAGACTTCTTCATGTGTAACCTCTGCACTGTGGAAGTAATACATTACACCACCCTCTGTGTTGATTGGCTGATGATGACGTCACCTCTGCAGGGCTGAGAGGAGACTTTGCCATGACAACCAGTGTGCACTATTATTGGATTTCCCTCCTCAGACTGTTTGGAGACCTCACAAGGAGACTCACACCTGTTTAAGTGCTCACACTGTGGAGAGCGGCAGGTTTCACAATCTGAGCTGAAACAAGAGGTTGGTAAACATTTCCCCAGACACAGAGAAATGTTACAGACCTCAGTGAAGCTGCTCTGACATACAATGATGCTGCTTCAAGGAGTCCTGAAAAACTTTAGGATGGATTATCTGAATGTTTTAATTTAGAGATTACTTTAAAATCAAGATACAACTCTTTAATGATGATATTGTCACTGGATGGAAATCCCACATTCAAATTCAGTCTTCAACCTGAAAGCTCAACACAAGAGGGCAGCATTGTGTTGCATTAAAAGACTAAAAAAGCTGGCACAGTCTGGTAGGAGACAATGACGGATGATAGCTTGCGTTCCTCCTTTGACCTGGAGGTCAAAAACTCTTGGATCTTTATTTAGCAACAAGACAGATTCAAAATCATGTTAAGACCATCTTTTTACTAAACTTTTCTAAAGCTATGTTGCCAACAACAATTAATTTTAATGTTTTTTTTAATGTTATTTTATTATTATCTTATTATTAACTTGAAAGCCCCTTCAGTTTTCCATATTCGCATGAAATAGACATGGAGCATGTAATCCCAGTTTCCCCCCTTTTTTTTTATTACGGAATTGAGCCACTTATGTAAGAAAACAAATGTGCAGGATCCTGTATGGTGTGTGTAAACTGACAAAGGTTAGCTACTGAAGAAATTCAAGGTTAAGATATTTAAGGTATCTGTTTAAGCTGTTTGAAGGGATATTTGCCCTTTGATGATTCCTATATAAAGCATTTGTGAAATTGGCTGTTCTGTTCAGTAACTGACGATCTATAGAATGGCAAAATGGGCAAAGTGCAGTTGACTGCATTTACTACCTAGGCCTGACTTTCAGTATCTTCTTCCATCTTCTCCATCTGATGAGCCATTTCTATTAAAATGTAATGTGAAACCACTCAGAATGACAAACCCACAGAAAATGTTCTCTAGTGCTTTTCCATTTTCAGCTCATAGTTCTGGTTTTATGGCTTCTCTGTTTTGGTTCAGTTTCAGCTCTTTCATCAACCTTGTTTCCAGCAGCTGCTGTTTTCAGCAAACACTCTGACAAACCCACTGTGCAATGCCTGGCACAGGACCAAACAGACAAATGAAGAAGCTGGTCAGCTAAGTGGAACATGTAGCAGAGGAGTTGGTGGAGACCAAAGCAGAGCTAAAAGGAGAGTGAATATTAGACTTGCATTCATCAGTTGGACAGGAATACAACACTAAATGAATCATGTCACTCTGTTTCTGTGAAAGTAGGAAACTATTTAACATATGCTTAACATTATGTCAGTGCTGTGTCTGTCAGCTTACTCTTACTGAAATTCTGCTGCCCCCAAATGGTCAAAAACACAATTACAAGTACTTTCTGTGTTTTTATGTTTTTGTGTGGAGTGTTTGTACTCCAGGCCATTATCGGGCAGTGATGTAGTTATGGAGGTGGTCCATACTATGACTCACCTGCGCATTTATTTACTGTGTATGGATGGCAAGAGAAGGCACAGTTCATACCAAATAGAGAAAATCTTTAAATTGTAAGACTACAAGTCAAACTTCAAGTTCACAGCACTGCAAGTCAAACATTTAACTCAGTGCCAGTTTACCAGCTTAGCTGCTTAGCTACCAGAGTGTTTGTTGCTAATCAGGAACCACACTGAGGTACCAGCTGACTGATGCTATCAGCTCTTTGACCCTTACTACACAATCTGGTGGATTCTGCATGGAATACGAAATAGCTTGTTAGTCACTTTGCTGTCATTCTCACTAACTTGACAAGCTACTTGGGGTTTTAGACCCTGCTTTATCTTGAATCTGTAGATTCTGTTGTTCTCTTTGGATATGTTCAATATGTAAATACAGTTTATTATATTCTAACATTAATGCTCACCCCATAATAGCTGTATGGATGAACA
Source organism: Chaetodon trifasciatus (assembly GCA_037975065.1). Taxonomy (NCBI): domain Eukaryota; kingdom Metazoa; phylum Chordata; class Actinopteri; order Chaetodontiformes; family Chaetodontidae; genus Chaetodon; species Chaetodon trifasciatus. Next base: position 635,758 of record JBBMOE010000083.1, read on the forward strand.
CTTAACAATAAATAAAATGGAGAGTTAAGATTTGAAGGTTGTTTTAAAGTGGTAGTGTGGAGCACACATGATGGAGAAAACTGTTTATTGAATAGTGTCTCTCTACACAGCTATGTGATTGGTCCTTTAAATACTTTCATTTACCTATATATAACCGGACATTTACAAAGCTTACTTCTAAATGCAAAAAGGCAATATTCACAAATACATGAGAACATCAAAGAGTTCATGCTGAGCTCCACTTCATACTGCAGTCATTTTAGATTTACTATCAAGCACTAGGGGGCAGAGTAGAGCTGTGGGACTGTCTCAGGCCTGAAGTCTGTCATCACCGGTGAGTGAGTGAGTCCTCTCAGCTTCCAACAATAAATCAAATGTAGAATTCTTGGTCTTCTTCTTCTTCTATCTTGTCCGCCTCTTCAACTGGTGCGCTAACAATGCTGCAACTGTCAGACTGGTTTATGGAAACATCACTGAGGGACGGTGCACCACTTGTGTTCACACTGGTGTTTTGGATACCTAACCCCAGCAAGGTAGAGGGAATGTTGGTGGTGAAGCTGTTTGGAGTCCGGCCCAGTGTGGCTGCCCTGTAGGCGTTCTCCGAGATGCCAGGAGACAGGGAGGGTCCCATGTCTTCTGGTGGCGCCGATAATGGCCGAGAAGTCTGTGGCAGGCTGGATTTGATGTATGCTGACACCACTGTGAGGTCCACACTGCTGCCTGGATTTACTTTGTCCCCTGTGTCCACATCTGTCTCCTCCGCCCCAACCAGAGCGTCCACGTTGAGGCGGAACGGTGGGACAAGGGAGGGGTTCCTGTTGAGGGAGTGGCTCCTGTGATGGTGGCTGGGAGAGGGGCCAGGAGAGGAGCAGGTAGAGCGGGAACTGGCTGAGCCCAAGTTGGGTAGGGAGAAGAGGGAGCTGGACCGATGGCCCCTCCACTGGGTCCTCCAGCTGTCCGGATGATGCCTGTCAGGCCACTGCTCCTGCTCATCTGGGTCCTCGCTGGCCAGAGGGTGGAAGCTGTGAGGGGTCTGGTGGACTCTGGGGCGGCATGTCGCCCGATGGTGATGCCGGCGGTTCCTGTAGGAGGCAGCACTTCGGGTAAAGGTGGATGGAGCTGAGGCTGATTCACTGATAGTAGATGTAATCTGGCAGGGATCGTGTTGGTGTTTAAAGTGTGCACCTTGGACCTGAGCAGGAAGGAAATGAAAACCTATCATTATACATACATACATACATACATACATACATACATACATACATACATACATACATACATACATATATGTTTACAGTATATTTAGTTTATTTGACTGTGTTTATCAGTTCATCAGACCGTCTAATGTGAAGTTTATAGAGATACACTGCAAAAAAGGCTGTTCAGGAAAGTCAGAATATTTTCTTTTAAGGTTCTCTACTAAGAGAATTTCAGATGGGTTTGCTTATTTCAACAATCTGAACAGTCTTAAAACTACTTGCACTAAAACAAAACAAAATGAATTTGTTAAGTATCCGTAAATAAAATAAATATATATTTTCTTCTTCTTTTGTTGCACTGGTTGACAGGCACAGTCTTCACTGAAACACTACAGTATATATCTCATTAAAAAGAATAGCTATACCATATTCATGGCAGACATTTTGATTTGTCACAGTAGAAAAAGCACAAACGGAACCAATAACATTTGCTGGCTCCGTTCCAGTGTCTCAGTAAGCCATGACAGTGAGCCAGCAAACCAAAGAGCAGGAACTTGGAACTGGCTAATCTGGAATACAGTTCTTCTTATTAATGTTATTGATCGCACCTGTGCCTGTCCTGCTGTGAAAAAGACTTATAATGGTACATTAAAAGTATACTTCAAGACAAGGATTTGAGGCAAACTGCAGTACCAGTATCACAAAACCACTTGATTCTAGAAAATTCAACTTGCATATCGACACCTCACTCCACCACTCATCATGTCACTGAATGGAAAGACAAAGAAGGGCAGTTTGATCCACTGTGTTGCATCAATGACGTTCTCCAACAACTACCATTACAAACAACTGTCATGTTGGTTTGCTCATTCATTGTGCCCATATCTCTAATTCATCACTTACTGTATACCTGTAAATCATCAACAACAGTCATATCTCAGTTACTAAACTCAACTAATCACAAAGATAATCAATGAATAATTGACATTGAGTGCTTCGCAACTGAGCATAAAATGACACGACACTAACATGGAGAAACAGTGTCTGCACTGCCACTATCAAGTCCTATTGACCAGAGTTCTGTCTCCACCAGTGGCAGAATTTATAGGTTGATGCTAGTAAATTTCTAAAGATGACACAGCATTTTGCTGATGCTTGCAGCTTCATTCTTGATCTCTGAAAAAGCAGCTTGATAAGATTTTTGTCAAACATTTTGTGTGTTTGTTGACAGGGACTGCTGCAGTATAAGAGAGCACGTCTTTCTCCCATCTTGTATGTACTGAAGGGGTAAATCAATATGAGGTCACAGGGGCTACAGAAGAAGGGAGGTACATATTCCAAACTACTAACTTCTCCCTGTAGGGCTGTCATGCAACCAAGCACTCCTCACGCGACATGCAGGCAGCAAAGTGGAGGAGGAAGGGGTAGGACGGAACCTGGGGGTTTACAAAAGCCCCCTCAAACTCCCTTTTCTTAGCCCGGCCACTTTATGAATCACACCAGCAGCTGGAGAATTCATCAGCATCCAGAGGAGCCTCATGTGTATCACACCTCCATTTACAGAGCAAAGTATCTCAAAACACAGATTGCTGTTCAGAAATCCCTTGTATAACCCTGGTAAGACAGATCTACAGTCTGATTATCATCATCAAAGTACCAGGTCTGGAAAAGTAAGAAGCAATATGGTAGATTCCCTGGTTCTGACACAAATGTGGAAATGTTCTTTATTTAACATGTAGGGCAGCTGCAGCAGGATTCATTTCATTGCTCTGTTAGTTCAGTCTCTCAGCTAAGTGTTCCTTCCCTGCAAGGATTAAAACATGTCGATGTTGATAGTTTCTCCATGTTTCTGTTCTCATGTCTGCTCTGTCATCCGGCTTTTCAAACAAACAATACAAGCAGAGGCAATAACTTTCCACACAGCAGCCTCAAGACAATAATTTCCAGGAGCAAGGGAAAGGAGGCGGGGTCGCAGATTTCCATATGTTCATGCTCGACAACAGTAAATGTCATGGAAGCAAATCTTAGTTTCCTGAGAAGTTTAACTGTCATTTACCACATCCATCTGATTTCTAACAGTGATAAATATTCTTCATCCTCTGGGGATTGTAAATGCATGCAAAACTTGTTTGCAATTCATCCAATAGATATTGAGATATTTCAGTCTGGGCCAAAATGGTGGACTGACAGACAGACCACAGCCACGCCGTAAGCATGGCTTGCTGGCTACTATCTTGGATAAAAGTTAAAGGTTATTCCAAAAAATAAAATAAAAAAGCTCAAAAAAGATGTTGATTGTTGACTGTTGATCTCTAGAGTAACAGCGTGGCACTCGATAAGCAAATGGCTCGTTAAGGGGAAACCTGTTTCTGTGAGTGTCTTGTTGAGTGGATACTCTGCTGATTGAGAGGCAAACAATCACACCAGCTCTCTCATTATCTGCTGCTTTGGACAAATAATGGGTAAGAGAGCGTTCCTTCCTAATTTTCATAATTTAATGTTTTGGTTCACTCTCGTCATTTTTTTTGACCACAACAGGCAGCTGTTTTCAGTGAAGTGTACACCACCTGCTCAGCAGAAAACAGCAGACAGACACAGTTTGTGATTAGCAGATAATGGAGCAATTTAGCTGTTAAAGAACCAGATATTTTTCTCAGGAGTTTGTATAGAGACCAAAAACAGATCTAAAAGAGAGTGGATACTGGAGTTACAGGTGGCCAGGAACAGTCTAAATGAATCTTAATGTTGCTCCATAACTGCTGGATGTGTAAATAAGCCACAGTTTGCTGTCAAAAAACAGTTACTGCAGGTTTACAGTTAAGACTTATGGGCTTGGAAATGGATTGTGTAAACGAGGGTCCTCACAAGGATGAAAGTACAAATGTGTCGGTGTGTCTGGAGAAAAACGTGAAAGAGTGTAACAAGGCCCCAGTGTTTTCCTCCCTCCTCACCCAGCTTCTCTCCTCTCTCTGATGAACCACCACTGCTTCACTTCTCTCTCCTCTATAGTCCTCTCCTTCCTGTTTATCCTTCTCTTACTCTCTTCTTCACTTGGTTGTTTTCTCTTTCCTCTGAGGCATGAAGCGGTCGAACGGCTGCATTCTTATCTCTCCCACACAGGAAAGAAAGGAGCAGTGAGTGCTGTTGTCTACTTTTTATGCTGTGATCTAAAACGTAATGACACTTGAGGGAGGCACAAGCAGGATGAGTTTTTGGTGTGTGTGTGTGTGGATGTGTATTACTCATGTTGTGGGGACATAAATTTGTTTACACAGTCACATTGTGGGAACTTACCATCCGTATGGGGACAAAACACAAGGCCCTATAACATAAATCATTAAATTTTAGGGTGAAAGCTTCAGTTAAGGTCAGGATAAAGCCAGGTTTAGGTTAAGGTTAGGGTTAGGCAAGTAGTAATTATGGTTATGGTCAGGGTAAGTCTCCAGAAAATGAATGTAAGTCTATGTAATGTCCCTAGAAATGAATGGAAACATGACTGTGTGTGTGAGTGCGTGTGTCTGTGTGTGTGTATTGTTAATCCAAAGATGCCGCAGGTCATCTGCACACACGTTATTTACTGAAATTATTTCTGTGCATGTCTGGGTGAAAGTGTGTGTGCCTTCGTCAGCTAATAGGACATGACAGGATCTGTCCAGTTTCCCGTGAGGATAACATGCTACAATGCCGGTGAGGAGCCGCAGCAGGGGGTGCTGGGTAATGAGGTTGTTGACGTGGCGATGATCAGACCCTTTACTCTTGTAAGCTTTAGTTATCTTGGGATAAGCAAGGTCAGCCAGAGACCTGACCTCAGCAAGCCAAAAACAGCACAAATGAACTCTAATCCTCAGCTGCACCATACTGCAGAAGGCACAAAATCTGTGATTTAAGTTAATAAATGTAATTCTCATCTGCTCAGCAGCTTTGACTCGTTGACTATCAAAGCTGAAACAAGTCAGCAGAAAATATACCTTCAACCATTTTTATTATTGACTAATTGCTTCAGTCATTTTTCAAGCAACAAATAACAACTGTTCCGCGTGACACTGAGATAAATTGAGAAAGTAAAGGGTAGATTAATTGCCATTAGTTGCAGCCCTTGATTCCATAATATGCCACCACACACAAAATGTACCACAAAGTTGCATTTTTGTTCCAATTCCACAGACCTGAAAGATAATAATGTGATGAAGTTGAGTCTCATTTTCAGTATAGGCTATGACTCTAGACAGACTCTCTCATTTGACTAATTGACATAAAACTTTAACAACTGTTGTATCAATTTCTTCAATAAAGACTCAAGAGACAAACCTATACACTTCAGGAGAACAGTCAACTATGAATCCCAAGGTGTACTTCCTGTGAAACGTCTAATCACAAAGCTTAAAATGTCATGGTGTATGCTACTAACAGCAGGCTGAAGCTCAAAATGAAACCTGATAATACACTCAGCAGCTGAAATTGTTTTGCTTTCAGGTTCTGGGTCATTTTTGGATGATTTTGGCAACTGTAGTTTAGTTTCCAATTGTGACAATGAAACAGTTCAGAATCTGCTGCAGCTGTGAGAGTCTTATTGGGGTTTGGATTTGTTACATTTAGAGCCACTGGCCATACCAATCTGACATAGAGTGACATTTTGGGAAATTCCCTTACTTCTACTTCACTTCTGGCTGAGAGTTGGGTGAGAAGATCAGTACCACTCTTGTATTTGGCTGCTTCATTTAATTTTTCCCACTGTTTCCAGTCATTGTGCTAAGCTAAGCTAACTGACACATACAGAAATACAGTGTGGCAGCACAGAGGACCGCATGACTTGTGGCAGGTGGCAGTTAAGCATCATGCATATGGCCCATTGTCATGACAGATTAGTTTATTGTTTCCCTCAGTGCTGTTCCAATCCCAGTAATGGACTAATCGGCTTGAACTTTCAAAACTACTAATCTGCCACCGCCTGGACACATATCACCTCTGAAACTGATACTCTCCAAACAAAGACCATTTTGTGTGTGTGTGTGTGTGTGTGTGTGTGTGTGTGTGTGTGTGTGTATGTGTGTGTGTGCGCGCTTAGCTGAGTGAGTGCGTGTTCATTCACACACATTTTCTAATGGCATACATCTTTGTGTGATCATTGTGAAATAGTGGTGAACATGGCAACTTTTGGACGATGATGGATAATTTACGGCTGGATGGATGGATTAAAGACAGACACAAATTAAGGAGACTCAAACCTGCTTCGTCTGCTGTATGAATGTTATTTTTGGCTGTAGAATCTGTTTTACATCCCTCTATGAACCATTTTTTTCTGACTGACATTTTTCTTGCAGACTGTAGACAGAACAAGTAAAACGTCCTTCTTTCTATGTTTATTTTGTCCTGCAGCTTGGGGGTGCAGTGCTCTGAATGAGAATTAATAATAGATAGATAGCGGACCCAAAACCACTCCCTATTTACTTTAAACTTACAAAAAATTCCAAAAATAGGATGATAAAGGAGGTATTCATAGCACAGACACCCACGATTTATTTGGCGCAGGTAAAAACTGGCACCAGCCAAAAGCACTCTCACCTGCAGCAAGATCTTATTTCCATCGTAGTCCTCCGTCTGCCAGCGGACCTCACTGATCGGGCTGCAGGGCTGTGGCAGCAGGGGCACCAGCGCCCCGACATCTCGTACCCTGACCTCCATCACTGCTGACTCCAGCACCACCGGACTCTGACCTCGCGGGAGCCTCTTGAATGACAACTGGATCTCCATATCCGGGTTAGAGTACACCACAAAGAAACAAAAGTCCTCCTTTTTCTGCGCAACCCTCCGCTGAAGCAGCAGCTTGTAAAGTCGCACCATGTCAATGTAATTTTCATGTCGGCAATAAACAGTAAATCGCACAATTTCTTTGCCGTAATGGACCTGCCGCACAGCCCAGAGCGGCGTGCCAGGAGACAGGGTGAAAAAGTCCTGGCTGCATGGTGCCAGCGGTAGCATCCGCCGGCCGTTGCTGACTTTTTCAGTGTGGTGGTAGCGCCAAGGTGGCCTCTGCAGGGTGCGATGCAGCATCAATACCTGCTCCTCACCACCATACGCCTCCTGAAGGAATAGGATGACTGCCAGGGCTGGCTGGCAGGCGGCAGATAGGCTGCCATTTTGATGGTGCTTGGGCCGGGGCCGCTGGGAGGCCCGCTCTGACACTCGGAAGAGCTGCAGCTCAGGGTGAACCCACGCCAGCACAGCATCAGCAGCACGCTGCAGGAACTTGCCATTGCCGGGGTCAGCAATGAGGTGGATGCTGACAAGGAAGGGATCCTGGAGCTCCCCCATGGATAACTCACCTCCACATACAAGAGCATCAAGACAAGACAAGAGAGGGTGGAAAGGGCAAGAGGGGAGACTGTGTTTACAAAGAATTCCATTCCAATGCAGTAAAATCTTCAATTTCAGTGTTTTTACAGTGAAATCTTTGCATGGCATGCAGTATGGCTACAGTTAGGAAAAGATCCTGGTTGTGGCTAAGAAATGTACGAAAAAAGTCAGATTAAAGTACTGTGCGGTTGAGGTAACTACAACGATGGATGGGTCAGATCAAGATCAAACATTAACTGTAGGTCTATGGCAGGACGCAAGCTCAATTTTCATCCAAAATGAACAGACTTCTGGGGCATACTGAGGCTGTTTTTTCTATTCCATTTTCTCTTTTTCTTTCCTTTGTTTACCTCTTTGTTCCCATCCTTTCCCGCACTCTTTCCCTTTTCCCACAGATCTCTCACTCACGTCCCTCTCCATTTCACTCATCCACATCTAACTCCATCTTTCGACCAATTTCTATGTTTACCTTCCCCCCCACTCCCTCCCTCCCTTCTCTCTTTTTTCCAGCAGACCCATGTGGAGCAGGGCTCCTCTGTGGAGGCTCATTAGTGCCATTAGGAGGTCATTACTGAAGCCCAGAGGAATGTTCCAGACCACAGCACGAGCGATGCATTCAGGTGTAGCCTCCCTCTGAACCCCTGACCTGGAAAAGCTCAGCACCCTAGCACAGGTACTGCCAAACTACCACTGAAATGTTCCCAAACTACAGTCATATTTAGGCAATGTTCGCACTCTTGCATGTATGTACACGGTCACACTGTATCTCCTCATCTCCATGTTCCCTCATTCTTTCTTTGTGGAGCACTTTTCCTATGACTTTATCTGACTTCTCGGGGGACTTGTCCCATTTCGTCTCGCTTTGAGGCAGTTGGGAAAGGACACGCCGTCTTCTTGTCCCTGGCACAGCAGACTGTTTGGCTGTTGCCAGAATCCCTCCATGAAACAGAGAGGCCTAACAGGGACAGGTTCGGTCTCATGAGTCCCGCTGGCCTTTGCAAAAGGACAGTTTCTACTTGACCAAAGAGGTGACATTTTCTAAATGTTAAGATCAGGTTACAAGGAAGCATTGTTTAAAGGGGGCCATTTGGGGTGTAATGACACTTCAGCTCAGGGTCCAGATACACAAGACAGATGCACTTTTTAAGAAAGTGTGACAGCAAGCATAAAATATGCAAAAACTGTCTTAAATTTTTGTTTACCTGTGGAATGTTGCAAACAGGTGTTTTTGGAGCATTTTACAACTTTCCCAGTCTTTAGTTGCTTCTGTCCAAACTTGTTTGAAACGTGTTGCTGCATCAAATTCAGAATAAGCAAATATTTACAAAAATCAATGAAGTTGATGAGGTCAGACATTAAATATACTGTCTTTGTACTGTTTTCAGTTGATTATATGTTAAAAAGGATTAGAACATTATCATATTCTATTTTATGTATGTTTAACACAGCACCCCAACTTATATGGAATCAGAATTGTAAAATAAAAACTAAAAAATTCGGCTCGCTCTTCTGTATGTATGCAAATGAAAAGCTATCTGGAGAAAAGGCCGACAGAGTCAGGATGTCCCTATCTGCCAGGGATAGTGAGAAGTGAGCTGAGGGCTTTGATGTTACAGGCATTCAGGCACTCATATCATTTCAAATTTGAAAATGTAGTTATTTCCACAATGTCATTGCAGCTAAGTGACTTGAATATCAATCGCTGATTTTTTTTCGCAACTTTCGTGATTTGAAAGGAATCAGATTCAATAAGCAGATTTAATATTGCAATAAAAAACCATCAAACCCTAACTCTAACACAAAGTGTCCTTGTGTGGCTCAGTTTGTCTGAAGAGATAAATACAGCAGGATCAAGGGAGGGCCAGCGCGGGTTTAAGTTGGATGCCAGGGCACAGACATCCCAACACGCACACACACACACACACACACACACACACACAGACACACACACAGGGCACCATGCTCATTAACGACTACTTGATCCCATTAGAATCAATGTCTGTCTCCCTGACATGTATCGGGCATCAAGACACCAAACACAGGGATGATAGGGCTCTTTAAGGGTATTTACTGTACAGTACATTGTACTGTCACACAGAGAGCTTGATTTGTCTACATTAACTCCAACTATGCAGTCCTATGTATGCTTTTTCAGGAGTCAGAACCTGAATTAAGCCCAAAAGGAACAGAGACCTCTGTCCAAACTGTTAGACCTGATAAACAATAAAGGAAACAGAGCAGCAAATAAGAGGATATCATGCATTAGTTTTGCTTTGGTTCTAAAAATCTCTTCATCCTGACTCATCTTTTCATGTGTTTACAGGTTTATCACTTTTCCTTCCCTGTCTCTCTTCTGCACTCCTCCTTCATCTCATGTGTCCTCATGTCTCTAAAGTTCTTGGGAGTCGGTAACTTAAATGACTCGAGGATTAAAGAGGAATCTAAGTTTAGGTCAGGATGGAGGCCTCAGACAGGCTCCCACACACACTGAGGGCCACACACCCTTTTATATCTGTCTGAACGCATTAGAATCAGTATATATCTCCTCGGTATCTCACTGACATCTGGAACAAAACCACTATTTGAGCCACATGGATGATTGGTATCAAACTGGATATTAAAAAATTCTGTACAGTGTCTCGAATCTGGAACTACTTCACTCTTCTCTCTTTGCCTTCATGAAGGCTACTGCCAACATTTAAAGGCACACATCCAACTAAACCAAATACACAGTATATTTTCAGTACCAGCTGACTTATGTCTGCTGCGCCCATCATTACAAATTTTTAAGGACCAAAAGTTGTTACAGGCTTGGCTGGATTCTAAGGACCACAGCAGAAATGCATCAAAAATGCTGCTTTCTCATTTATTTCAATGAGTCCACTATGTCAGTGCAGCAGGGGTTCTGCCACAGCGGGCACAGATAAAAACAATGTGGAACAAATAGATGACATATCAGCATCTACCAGCAACGCACTGCACTCGCCAGTCAAAATACATGCAAGCGTCCATGGGAACATTTCATACCAGGCAGAGATTAAATTATATCCAAAAAAGGCAATTTAAGCAGTAATTACTATATCCTGAACTTATTTCTCTGTCTGTGTTGTATCTATCTTTATCACTCCCTCTCACTCTGACAACAGGATAATGATTTTGAACTTAAGAGGACCAATGTGCAAGGCCATCAGTCCATCATCACACACTTAGAAACTTGACCTGCACGTCCTGTGTTCCTACTTCTGCAACTATAGCTAACACGAGGAAAAATAATAGCCCAGGTCGTCTGAGGATTTCTGCAGAGGAGGTAGGGGAGATAAACATGAGTGTCATACTCTATATCCAAATGTTTGAGGCCAGACTTGATTTTTGGTCGTGATACTTAAGTCTTCACTAGCCTCTCTAGCCTCCTCTTAACACATGTTGAGAGGACTTTAGACCTTTACCAGAATTTATACCAAAAATAATTAGTAGTTAACTGACCTCAGTTCAAGTGCCCAATAAATATATTCAGACATAAATCCTTCAAAATCAACATATTGACAGGTTTAAATGATGTAGCTTTGATCAATGACAGACGTACAGAAGCTGAGTTGTATTTTTTGGCATACTCAACCAAAAGATACAACTTAATACCTTGTGCATTCAAGCTGATGCTTTCCTGTAGCAATAAGATTTAAAGGGAAGCTGGCACAGAGAAGAATAAATTAGAGATTAAGTCACCCCAATCCTGTGAAGGGAATGAAGGGGGTTTGTGTGTAAAGCTCTGGAGGAGTGCGTCTCTAAGCTCTTAATCCACTCGAGTCTTCAAACTGATGCACTGATGTCGACTGACTACGTACACACTCCTGCACGTGCACAACCATTCTCAATACACACAAAATCCAATTGCACATGTACCTTATAGACTTTTCTAATAGGCACAGACTTTTACCTTCGCTCTGTGTGTAAGTGCTAACCAGCAACACATGCTCGCAGCCATACACACATATGATGACGTGAGATAAAACAACACGCCTTCTAGTGGCCCCTGCACATATGAGAGTGATTAGCAGCAAAAACTCAACTAAGGCCTCTGATTGTGTGCGTGTGTATGTGTGTGTATAAGTACTGCAGTCACAGCTTCAGCTAGCTTGGCCCTCAGTGTAAGTCAAAACAACTGAAGGAGGAAATTCAAGATGGGGGCCCCTTTTTGTTGTCTGGTCGAAAGAAAGAAAAAAAAGATGCAAGTTCCAACACTTGTACGTCAGTTTGAGTGGTGCCAAGGAAATTAAAATGTAAAGTCTTGGCTATAATGTTTAAGTTCTGTAAGTTCAGTAAAATCTTATTCACTTACTTTTAATCATTTCCAAATGTCAAACACAGAAGCTTTACTTCTGTGAGGCCTTTTCTAAGTCTCCTATATAAGATAACTGTATGTGAGACATGTTGTGTACAGATTTTTTGGGCCACTTGAGGGCAGCAACAAGCTGTTAACGCATCGTCTTTTAAGTTAGTGTGGCAAACATGTTAGCAAAATGTTGCCAAACAGTTATTTGAAGATCCAGCAGTTAAGGAGCAACAGTATCATTCATATGGAGTTTCTGTCCACCTGGTGACTGTAGGTCCAAGAGTCACTCTCTTTTAGCTCTGTTTTTGGTCTCTACCAACTCCTGGGGGAAATATCTGGCTCTTTAACCGCTAAATGATCCACCATGTTCACCAGCTAGTCGTTAACTGTATCTGTCCACTGTTTGGTGCCGAGCAGAGAGTGTACAGTTGGTTTTTAGAGCTTTTCAACTGAAAACAGCTGCCCGCTGCAGCCGAAAAGGTAAAGTTTTGGCTGGACAGCTAAAGAATGAGCTGCAACTCTGTGTGGAGCTCTGTAAAGCAGAGAGGAGCTGCAGATTAAGGTGAAAAGTCATTACTTTGATTGACACATTTCACATTTTTTTTTTTTTTATTAAAAAAAGATTATAGCCATTTTAAAGGATAAGTCTGGCAATATTCTATAATTTTCTAATTCTCAACAAAACCTACAATTAAATGTTCCTATAGTAAGAAATATTAGAAAGTATCCTAACCCTGATTTATCTTATTCCTGTCTGTCGTAGAGCCCCACCGTTGTCCAAAATCTATGAAACAACACTGTTGAACTGGATGACATGAACCATGAACACACACTGTTCAGTAGTTTTACTCCCACATTCATCAACTACCGCTGCTGGAAATACTCACTCGAAGAACAAATATACTAATCTTTGAGTAATGTTTACTAAAAAAGAAATACAGACAGAGACTCTGAGACAAATAAAGTAATAAAGCTGCCAACCCTAATGTTTCACAGAACATAAAAGCAATTAGATCAAAATGTGGAGCCACTATTTTCTGGCATCAAACCGCTGCTGGTTTCAAACTTGAGAATTAGATAGATTAGATAGGTAACGACAGACTGTTGTGAGGAAAGATTAGAAGGGGAGGCTTAGTGAGGAGACCAGAGCCAGTCAACAGAGCTAGTCCAAGTTCATGCAAGTCATGTGACCTTCACCATCCAAACAGACCTGGGACATGGTAGCTTGGCTTAGGAGAGATACAAAAAGCTGAAGAGGTGCTAATGCTGTGGCCCTATTTAACTCTATTTTTACACAAACATAAACACACAAGGCGCTCTGTAAGTGTTTTGATAGTGACTTTTTTTGGTGTTTTGTGGCTGTACTGTGGCTGTACTGTGTGACTGCAATCCTGGGTCTTGGTAAGAAGTAATCAAGCGGACCAGTGAAAATTGCTGATCTGAAACCTGTAGTCATTTTAAACCCAACGTGCCAGAGTGCAGAGCCAAAACAACTAAACATATTTCAGTGTGCAACTATTTACTGACGGCACTGAATGCGCGCTCAGTGAGAACACACTCACTAACTCATTATCATGAAGGACCCGCAACAAGGCTGACACACAAAACTGTTTCAATTAAACTACTAACAAATGGCTGACTGCAGCATATTCAGCTGTGATCGCAGCCTCATAGTCCAAACCTTATTTTGGAGGACGCACATTTGGTAACACTTAATCCAAGCTGCTTTATCGCAGAGCCTGGATCATACGCCACGCTCAACTAGAGAGAAAACCCCGGGTGTGTGTGTGTGTGTGTGTGTGTGTATGTGTGTGTGTGCTGAGCTGTTGTGGGTGGTCCTTGATCCATCAGGTGCTATTCAATCTGACTGTGCTGAAAGCGTGCATAGTGAGTGGTTTGGCGTGTAAAAAGATACTCAGCGCTGTCCTTCTGACACAGACATGTGCGTCATCTTCCCCAATGTCTGAGTGTTAATGTGGCTGCTGATGAGAGGCAAAGAGACGGTAAACTCTTAGACCTCACATTAAGGTTGTATGCACCACACTCTCTGAAAATGACACTAAAAAATAAACACATTTCTTTTTTTAAAGCACAAACACTTATAGAGTATGAGTATTTTGTCATTCATGTACTAAAACTGAGTTTACAATTGTGCATTAAAGGGTTACAGTGCAGCTTTGGAGCCTATGCATGTACAATAACAGATACAGGGCACGTGTAAATAACTAACTACAAATCGAGGCTATGGCAACAAAGACACCACCTGGGTACCTCAGAAATTGTGACTGACTGCTTGTGTTTCCTTCTAAAACTTTCCAGTGTCTGTAGAGACTGTTGAGAGTGAAGACAACATCACAGCTAAAGAAAGACTACACAGTTTTCTCTTTTTTAGTAACACACACCCAGCAAGGTCGCCTCTGCTGTAAACCTTCTGCATGCCTCAACCCCTGCTCTCTATTACAGTGGATGAAATAATGTAAGTGCACCACTGTATGGAAGTAGTCTCTGATTCAGTAATAAGACAAGGAGAAACAGAAGTTACCTGGATGTTATATAAGAACCACCACTTTGATGACAAACAAAAACAAATATTAGCACAGCAAAATGCTTTCAAGTTAAATTAAGAAAGTGTATGTGAACAACATATATGTGCATGGGTGCTACAGTAGAACTTCAAAACCAATACAACACAAAAGTCTGCACAAGGTGACTTGTCAAATTTTGACCATAAGTATTTACTGACATCCTTTTATTTCATGACTAAATTGCAACAACATAAATGTAAACAATACCAGCAAAAATGACAGCAAAATCTCCATTCATCATGCCCTGATGAATAGAGACAAGACAAAATGGTCAGCTCTGTTTGGGTGGATAACCTAAGTTAGATCACAATCACCTCCATCACAATAAAGCAGGCTGTGACCTTTAATTCAACACACAGTGACAGACAGCCCTTCACAGGCCAATAATTTGATTACTGTGACATCTGTAACATCAAATGAGATTGTTTTGTGCAACCATACATGCAGAGGCCATAAAGGATGGTTGTGTTGAAGATCTCTGCTTTTAACAGGCAGGAGAAATATCCTGCAGCAAAATCAATTACAGTATCATGACACTATCTGAATTATGACTGAAACATTGACTACAACAAGGATGAAATTAGGATCCACTGAATAAATCTTGACTGTAAAATGTCACTTCTGAATTTAAAATCCTTGTCTGAATAAACACTGTGTTGATGCGATGTTTGAGACCAAGCCTTCAAACTATGAAAAGTAAAAAATAGAATGGACCTTTATATATTCCAGTTTCTATTTGCCTGTCTGCCTGCAGACATAAACTTTAAATGTCTCCATAATGTTGAGCAGACCGTGGTGCCACTCAAAACCACAGCAGACCTTGAATTATTTTAGGGAAGGAAGTTAAACTTTACAGGCTCCTGCACTTTCTCCATGAGTATCATATCCACTGCCTCACATACAACAGTGTGGGTCATGTACAAATTTTGAAGGGTGGATTTGGAGTAACTTGCATACACATGTGTTCCTGGTTCTCCTAATCTGCCGCCTGTCTGAGCAGAAATAACAAGAGCAGGGCCTCAGGCATTACTGGATGCACAGGCAGTCTGGACGAGCCAAGTGTTCCACTTTGTGGTAAATATTCATCATATTACCACTGACGAGTTCAACACACTGCGATGGTATAACCCCATCAGTGATATTATTCATGACCAGTGGTTTCACAGCAATAACCATTCATAATATTTACATTCTGTATATATAGCACCTCTGTAGTGGTTTTCATTGATACTGGCATAGTTCGCCTTTTTGTGTGACTCAAATTGCTTACTAATGCAGAAGAGGTCCATTGTAACTGTTTGTAATTTTATCTAATTGATATCAGCCTCTTTGTTCATTGTTCACTGTCCAACAGTTGTGTCACTCTATATAAAGTTAATGCAAACCAAACACTTTCTACTGCTGCATGTTCACATGAATGCACAGGCTTTTATTGTGACACATCCACATGAAATACAGTGTATTTGTCACCAAAGTTAGTGGTGTTGTGTCTCTACAAAATGGGATATTTTTATGATAATAATGTAATCAATAATCATTTTCATTGTGAGTGAGGCAGCAGAGGCATCGGAGGCACCAGAAAGAAAGCAACATCAACCATACAGCCTCATCTGACTGCTCACTCTTTTGCCACTCTCATCCTCAGGACCAGCCAGCCATGGGACAACATTACAAAAAGTAGAAATTGAGATTTGTGAGAAAAGCCAACAAGGCATCAATGTAAAGGAGTCCTTTGACTGTGCTGTGCTATTGTGTGTAAAACTACCTGTGCCACGTGTGTGGGAGACCAGTTGCTGAAAGCATGATGGAAAAAGGCCGATTACTGAGTTTCTGTGAGCTTAGGTTTGTTTGACTGCACTGTAAACCAGTTGCTATGCCAGTTGATCTTCTTCTGTTGCTTTTCTGACAGAGTAGCTGTTCAGTGTCACTTTGCTGCCCTCAGTGGTCAATACATGTGTCACATAGAATGAAGCACTTTTCAAAATATACAAGTAACCACACGTCACCAAATCCACCAGGAGTATATCTGTCAAAGCATGAGATCTTAAATAATACCTTTCTAAAACTAACACGTGAAATCCATTCAACAACACACATACACACACTAGCAAAGTATTAAGAATTTGGATTTGTGGTCTTCATCATTTTATGATGACATAAATTATTACAGAGAACATTTAAATGAGATGGATATGAACATTTCTTTTTTGCCCAATCCAGTAGACAGGTCAGGGGTGTGCTCAAAAATGAAAAGAGAAAGAGTCACGTGATACATTATAAAAACACGTAAATCTGAGGTTTGGAAAATTTCAGTACTCCAAAAGCACAACTATACAAACTCATTAAATGAGAAGTATTCTGATTTAATCAGAAAGTATCTGATCGGAGAATAACAATAAGTAAACAAGACTAAGGACCTGAATCTGCGCTTGCACACACACACACACACACACACACACACACGCAGTAAAGCTGAGAGACACTTACATGTTTACTCACACACAAAAAATATGTGTTTGTCTCAGAGAACAAACATCTGCTGGTGACAGACTGAGCTCTGCAAATAAACCCCCGACGTCAACTGACTCACAGGCTTTTATTGGAACACTATCAATCCAGTCTAGACCCGTGCAGTGTAAAAGACTGAACTGTTCAATATGCTGATGCACATTTATTTAATTCACTGTTTTGAAATCTGCCTTTCTTTCATTCTTGATTTCGTTCTCAAGAAGAAATGTCTATACAGTCTTTATTTGTTTACCATCACCTGAAAAAGTTGGATGTTCTCAATCCATCTCATGTTTTCTTTTCATCTTTCATCCAAGTTTTTCTCTTTTGGATGCTGACTGTGGTGCATATTCATGACTACATCTGTGAGTAATAAATACAGCTCCAGTATATTTGTTAGTTATTCAAGTGTGACAAATCATGCATGTCCTCAAGTCTGATTATGCCTCTGTTGGTATATTTGCATTTGTGTCTCTGCTCTGCGTGCTGTGTTGATACAGTGTGACCTCTCCCTCCTTCTGGCCCAAAAACATTCATTACTCTGACAGCAAGCCCCCTCTGTCTTTCATATATGTACACACACACATGCAGAAAACCATTGGGGGGAAGGTCGCAGGTCACTAGGGCTGAATGGACACTCATCTGCTCTGACCAACAGAAAGGGAGGTTATGTGATTAAGTATTTGGGGCAGGCCTTCTGTTGAATGCTCTAAGATGCTGCACACACCAGCTGCAGACAGAATAAAAGATAGAGTCCACCTAGCATTTCATTTTCCATCACTGCTGTCCCACAAAATTCTTCAAACTGTTGCACAAACTTTTGCATTTATGAATACTTCTAAAGACTGCATGTTAATAGGAAGAATGAGGAAGCAGAACAGTAGCAATGTGACAACAGGGTGCATGGATGAAGTGGGAACAGGCGATGGAGCGAAAAAGCCACCTAGTAGGACATCTGGAGGGGGAACCCCCAGAGGATCAAGCTCTTGATTCAAGGAGTCTACAATGTCCTGCCCAACCCATCCAAGCTGTTCACAAGGGGCAAAGTACAAACACCCACATGCCCGAGTTCTGAGAAAGAAACCCTGAAACACATCCTGAGCTGCTGCACCAAGGCACTGGTCGAGGGGTACTATCGCTGGAGACCACATCCTCAAGTCCAAGTTCCTGAAGCAATCAGCAAAGGGATCAGCAACAGTGGATAGGCCATGCTACAGCCAAAATGATCATGCTTGTCAAAAGAAGGTGGCTGACCCAAGACCCACAGAGCCAAGAACTGCTGTTGGTTTGCTTTCCACCTCCAGAGACTGGATGATGACAGCTGACACGGAGAGGCAGCTGAAAATTCCACCATACAAAATCCAGTCCTCGTTGAGACAAGACATCATATTGGTCTCTGAGGCCACGAGACAGTTCATCTTGCCAGAACTACCTGTGCCCAGGAGGAGCCAACAACAACAACATGGAGAAAATGTCAAGATGACTTGCTGAGAAGGGTGACCATCGGGGTTGGTAGAACAGACAGAGGCTGAGGCCTGGCTCACCTCTGTTGGGTTGCCTGACAATGTGTGTGCATCAGAAGATGTACATAAAAACTCAACAATACATCAGTGAGTGCCATACCATTATACTGGCTGGCATGTTCCTTCCAAGTTTAACTAAAATACAGAATATTTAGTTTTCTTTGGGTTTTAGCAGTATGTTTGCAAAGGCTTCAAATGAATGACAGACTCTGTAAGACCTGTCAAACACTTAACCCTCAGCTGCACCACTAGAGGTGCACAGTGTTTAGGAACAAGTGGCATTTTAATGCTTGTTAAATTTAGATTAAACAGATTGATATAGTTCTCAAGAGTGAGGCTGGGCCATTTGAATTCCTACAGTTTCTGTTACGCCTATAGGACCTAAAGTAGAGTGTAACCTTGGTCAGACTGATGCTGGTGGTTTAGCATGATATCAATCTGTCTCCAGGGGGCTTATGGCTGGTCTGAGCTGAGGTCAAAGGTCACGGGTTAAGACCACCTGTATAAACATGCATACCCTCTCTACCAGAACCTAAATATACTTCTGTAGAGGCAGAAGATGAGGAAGACTGATGCGACATGCACCTTTGCAAATGAACTCATCAGTGCACAGAGACACGCAAGAATGCACACATGGAGGACAAAGACAGACAGCCACACACAGCGCTGAGACAGATGAGTTCTCTGTGTTGTCCTTTCACATCTTTGGAAACTCCGTCATCACAGCAGTCTGCATCCATCTGTCCCATCTTTTCTGTTGTGATCATTAGTGTGAGCCTCACTTTGACAAATGAACTGAGGCTGCTTCTTTCACTCTGTCTGTAGGATGTGTATGTTTCATAAACTGATACTGAGTCTCAGAACTTGTATTAGATAAAGAATGAGTACCACCTGGGGCTTTAAATCCTTTCAGAGATCATCACTGTTGCCAACCCTGAGAGAATCCTACCATGTCCTTCTGACCTAAACCGTTAAGAAAGACTTATTCCCTGAGGGCCAAAAAGGCTTACTCAGCGTCTCAGCAACTTAGAGAGTCTCTTTTTCTCTCTTCTTTTTTGTTGTTTTAATTACATTAAAAATGACTTATTTCTCAAAATATTCAAAATGCATTTTAGGGGAAGATTCAGGAGGCTCATCCAGCTCCTACTGAGGGAGCAAAATACATTAAAGAAATATATTTCAACAGGCATGGGAACAGGGACTACAAAGTGACAATACATTGCAAGTAATGAACACGGATGAAAACGGCACAGCCCTTCACTCTAGCTGATATTTTCTACACCAGAACACATACAGAATGTATTATTGCACTGATACCACAGTCAACTGTTAACTGTCAGTTTAATCCATGGCCTGGTCTATTTTACCAGTAAGACTTGTTTGGTATGCAGCATCTCAGGCTACGGTTACATGCAGTTTGATGTACTATGGGCTGGTTCATCCCATAATGAATATTCAAAATTTGTCTTTTCAGATACAGCATCTGTCTCTTTCTGGTGCTTGCAGGATTTAAAAGTTACATTTTGGTCATTCAATGTTTATGATATATATTATTAATGTTTATTACAATCCATTTATTGGCAGAAATTGACTATAATATGATACCCATGCTTCATACTCATAGGTATGCGTTTATTGGGGTATAATCACCTGAAAATAAGAACCACTATGTTTCTGTTACCTTATCTACAGAGGGAGTGTTTCCTCTTCCACCATGCTGCACCACCATGTTTCTACAGTAGCCCAGAACAGACAAACCAAACACTGACTTTTGAGAGTGCCTTTTGCATTTTTTTTCACCATAGATTCTCTCACATGCTTGGAGAGGGAGAGGTGCGGTGAGGGGTGCTCAGATGGTTGCAATCTGCAACCTCACACTAGATGCCACTAAATCCTACACACTGGTCCTTTAGCAGCAAGATGTCTTTCCAAGAACAGCAGTCTTGTTGATGGATATTCCACAGACCTCACAGTGAGAAGCTTTCACTGGAACCACTCTCTGCTACAGAAAGACCACCTCACAAAGCTGTTGATAGTGTGTTGTGTGGATCAGCCTGGAACATAATATAACTGGGACAAGTTGCTTTTAAATAAATAAAATATCATTTTTCTATACTGTGAGGGCCACTTTTTTCTGTCTCAGTTGTTCTGGGGTGGCAGCAAAAACCTTAGAGATACATATCTGTAAACCTGAACATACAGAACCAAAACTATCTCCGTAAGAGGTAATATGGAGTATATTTTTGTCGTGTGAAACAACCCTTAAAAACACTCAAAAAAAACTTGATTGTGGTCTTCAGTCAGTTTATGGGCAGCTTCCTCTCACCAGTTATTGCTAATGTTGAGTCACACATAAGTGCTGTTGCAGAAGTATTTTCCATGGACATAATATAAATCATATTACATTTCAGTCATATCTTAATCCTTCAGATGAGTTTCAGTCTGTAAATCTGAGTGACAGAGCAGCAGAATGAATTCATTAATCATACAAAGTCCCCAAGTGCAGTAGTGTCTTTTAATTGTGTTCACACATTCCATGGTATTTAAAATTCTTGTGTTTTCTGACAGCGTGCCTGTGCATGTTTTGTTCTAGTCCTGACCTCCACTGGTGACAGGGACAATAGTGGGCAGAGGCTCATCTGATACTGGAAAGACACAGGAAATATGAGGGGAAAGGCCAAACCAGACACTGCTGGATCACTCAGAGTGTGCGTGTGTGTTTATGCGTGTGGTCCGATGCTTCCTGATTTGCGGGTGTGGTGCTGGTGGGATAACACAGCTTCCTGTAGACCAGATTAATGGGCTAATATTG
The DNA here is from genome assembly GCA_037975065.1 of Chaetodon trifasciatus. NCBI lineage: Eukaryota > Metazoa > Chordata > Actinopteri > Chaetodontiformes > Chaetodontidae > Chaetodon > Chaetodon trifasciatus. Next base: position 657,069 of record JBBMOE010000083.1, read on the forward strand.
GATATAATCCTCCCATTGTGAAAGGCCTGCAGACCTGGCAACCAGACTGGGGAAAGGTCATGACCTCCGCAAAACAGATCTTCACAATCACACACATTCACACGAAACTACACAGACACTCAGACACAGTATATGGAAAAGCACGAGATGGGTAATTCAGCAAATGGCCTCCTCATAGTTCAAGCACTACTGGCACTTACAGCCACAAACACACAAACAATATGCAGCTGATCTGTTATTCATAATGTGGATTTAGGAAGCTGATTTCCATCTTAATGATAAATACAATGGTAATCTCTGAGCTGTTGCTGTCCAGCCACACTTTCATTTGAATGACACATCAAAAACCATTGAACAGTAACAAAAGAAAGTATCAGAATATCATATTTTATCAATATCTGCATCACAAAAGCACAAAAGTATCACAAAAAAAGGTAAAAGTCACAACCACCACAGATCATTTTGTCCACATTAGGAATTTTGATTATCACTCAAGCATACAAAGACTCCTCCCTGGTGTAGGCAATCCGGATCACTACGCACACACACACAAACACACACACACACACGCACGCACGCACGCACGCACGCACGCACGCACGCACGCACGCACGCACGCACGCACGCATGCACGCACACACACAATCCTTTGTGCGAGTGGATTTATTTTGTCAGTGTGTATTAGGGAGATAAAGTCCTGTGGGCCTGATCTGTGTGTGTTTGAGCCACTGTTAGAAAAGCTTTGTGTCACCATTGGTTTACTTACTGCTCGTTGAGGACAAGGGACTGTAATCAGACCTGCAGAGGACGACAGAAAAGAGAAAAAAAAGGGAGAACGTCCATGTGGACACAGAGCAAGAGAAAGAGAGAACAAGAAACAGAGAGGGGAGACAGGAGTTTATATTACAGTCTGAAGTACAATCAACGTGATTTACAGGATGACACACTCCTATTTCAAATAAAGTGCTGACATCTGGCTAAACAGTAGGAGAAGTCCAGCTGGAAAGGTCACCAAAAATGCACACACAGACATTTCATAGTGGTTTCTATGTGAAGGGATAAACCACAGAGACATTTGCTCAAGTGCAGTCTGAAGTACTATCACTACCAGTATACTGTGCTCAAGCAAAAAGCTTCAGGTAAGCCTACTTGTATTTTGACTATTTCTATTTATGCTACTTTATACTTGCACTACATTTCACTATTTTTCAGAGGGAAATATGGTCGTTTTTACTTTTAACATTTATCTGACAGCTGTATTTGCTAGTTAATTTACATACTTCCATACATCTTCTGAAAGTTGATGGATCGTTATAGAATAAACCACCCCATGCTATCTAATGTAGTTAGAATAAGCCCCATGTCAACCAGCCACAACATTAAAATGCTGCTTTAAAATTCACGCATCAGTAATTACAAATCTACAATGTAATACATATGATATGACACACAGAAAGGGGACATTCTGTAATAATGTGTATTTTTTCTTTTGAAACATGAGTAGAAGTACACAGGTATTATCAGAAAAATATCAACATTTCTGAATGCAGGAAATTTACATGTAATGGATTATTACATTGGTATTGTTGCTTTTACTTAATACACTCATTTGCTTTCTTTCTGAGAGATGGATCTGAAGGCCAGTATCAGTCTCATGTGTTATCTGTGGTAAAGCTGCGCTCCAATCGCAATACTTAAGACCATAATTGCGAGCAACTGCATTTGAAAAAACATTCACATCAGACTCTGCGTTGCAATTCTGTGTTGGAGACATAAGGGATTTCTGACAGCAATGATATCTCCTGCTTACTGAAAAGAAGTAGAAGAGTCCCCAAACTGCTGGAAACATGGCTGAAAAGCCATCATCACTGGCAGCCACATCTACACAAAATCCAATAGTAATTAATTCAGCTAATTTACAGGAAGCTATACACGGTTGGTCGTGTCTGGTTTCTTAACGAATCTCTCCAAATACCTAACACAGCAAAAGTAGCTAATCGATGCTACTTCAATGATGTAACTACAAGGCTGGTGGTGGGGGTAACCATCTTCGATCAATGTGTGTTTTTACAGATTTTCCCATTATACTGGCATCGTGTGAATGCAGCATAAACACAGATCTATAGGCAGGAGCAGATTAGCCTAGCCTAGCGAAAGAATCCTACTCCTTCCACTACTGGGGTCACATGTATACACACATTCATCCTCATTCAGAGAAGCGACGTGTCTAATCTAAAGCTCCCATCTTTGAACTGCAGCAGAATTAGATTTCTGCTAATCTGATCTCCACAGATTAGAGAGAGAATTGATTTCATGTAATTACATGAATATCTGTGAAACATACAAGAGGCATGCAACAAGTCTGTCTGAGGAGCTAGCCTGCATTCTACAACTGATGTAACTGACCTATCTACAAAACCTCAGCTCTCATACTACACCACCTGAGATTATTAGTCCCAAAGGAGTCATCTGACAACCAGAGAACCACTGTTCCTCCACATACACCCTCCCTGTGTCTCCATCTCTAAACTAATAAGGCTTCAGGGGCTGCGGGACAGCAGGAAACAGAGGAGTGAGTTTGTTTCCTGCAGCAGGACATTATCAATCTCACTAACTAGAGAAAGGAATGGATGGAAGCATGGGAGGAAGCAGAGATGAGCAGAGAAAGGTAAAAAGAAAAGATGGTGGGGCACTGCAGAGGGGAAAACGTTGGCGTAGGGAGTGAAGGAAAAGACAAACATACAGAGCAGATTATAAACGAGCGGAAGGTTCCAGCAAAAGGACAGAGTGGAACATTGTCTCTGGTTGAGACAGAGAAAAATGACAAAATGTGGAAAAAAAGAGGAGAAAAACTCTCTTCTTAAGGTTTATGACTCTTTGGAGTAGAGTTGGAGCGAGTAGTGTGTGTAGTTACAGCTATGCTTTGATGGCTCTCTTGGGTGTGTGTCTTTGGCAGGACTCCCGCAGCAGTGCCGGTTAGCATCTCGCCTGGCTTTCCCTGTCTGGCCACACTGCCTCGCTTCATCTCCATCCAAAGACAATAAACACAAAGTGAAGCGAAGACAGGCAGCAGCCCAGCCATGCACACAAGGTCTGACTGCAGAGTGACCTGATGGGCTCGCAAGTAAGTCTAAAGGGCTCGTTTGACATGTGGAGAGCTGAGCAGATTCAGGTGTCTCTTATTTGATTAGGGTGGAAATGCAGGGAGGAGGAGCTGAGGAGAGGAGGAACGGAGGGTAGCTCAGAGAGAGAAACTAAACATACAGCAATGGATCCTCATCGCAATTTGTTTTTGCTATTATTAATCTTTTCCACGTCAGTAGAGTTTTTGGCGTTTCCACTCAGGTTATTTTATGCACAAGCTGAAAATATGCATAAAAGCAGGTCAGTAGAAATGCAGCTGACTCATATGAGCGTTTTATGGCCTGCCATCACAGTCTTTGTATGCCTAACCATTCAACACCAGCCCCTCCATCCTCCATAAGACTATCATACTGGCATGCTACTTGCACCAGGACAATCTTTATTCAGACAACCACAAGAGGTTTGGGTGTCTACCTGATGAATTCAAAGGTCCAGTGTGTAGGATTTAGTGGCATCTAGTGGTTAGGTTGCAGATTGCAAAAAATTGAACACCCATCGCCTCACCACTCCCTTTTCAAGCATGTAGGAGAACCTACAGTGGTGGCTGTTATCTCTTCTATTCTTGTAAGGAGCACCTGTAACAATAACATTTCCCCTCAGGGATCAATAAAATATTTCTGATTCTGATAGAAACACGATCACATCAAAGCTGCCTTCTAAAGTCAGTGTTTGGTTTGTCCATTCTGGGCTACTGTACAAACATGGTGGTGCAATATGGCAGACTCCATGGAAGAGGACCTGCTCCCTCTGTAGATATAAAGACCTCATTCTAAGGTGATGAAAACACAACAATTGTTACTTTGAGGTGATTATCCACTAATGAAAACATAATTATGAATACTGTAGAAAATGTCTGCCAATAGATGCCCCTGAATCCTACACACTGGCCTTTAAAATTTCATATTCACTCTCCGTTTAGCTCTGTTTTTGGTCTCAAACAACTCCTGCTGGGAATATCTGGGTCTTTAGCTGCTACAGCCTCCACTGTGTTGACCAGCTGGTCTCTTGCTGTGTCTGCCTGCTGTTTGGTGCTGGACAGGTAGTGCACAGTGGGTTTTTCAGAGCTTGTTTGCTGAAAACATCTGGCTTCTGCTGCTGGAAACGAGGACGATGGCAAAACGCTAAAACTTTCCGTAGAGCTGCAGAGGTCATGATAATTTTCAGTGGTTTTGTCACTATGAGTGGCCAGTTACACATTGCACACACTCATTGATCCAATGACAATATAAATACATTGATTAGCGCAGCTTAACACATAGGTCACTTTAACATTGGAACAAATTCCATCATTTGATGGCAGAGACAGTCTGAAATGGGAAGAATCATTAAAAGCAGTGGATGCAAGAGCTGAACAGGAAGTGGAGGCTGTAGAGGTGGAGGATGTGACCTGGTGGAGGTGGTGGCTCTCTGGTTATCAGCTGGACATTCCTGCTTTTCCTTTCACATCAGCACTTTCCACAGGGGTCTCTGCTGCTTTTCCCATGAAGCGCATACTCTCTCTCTCTCACTCGCATTGTGGTGTTTGGTTCCAGTTCACAGCTAATGAAATGGAATGGTCCCAGGCGACTCTGACAGCAAGAGCACTGATGTACTGATGTCAGATTACTTTTACCAGTTTACTGACTTTCAGTAAACTGGTAAATATGGTAAATGGTAAATATATGACTATTTAGTATCAGAGTTTTATGGGCCTAAAACAGCACAGGCTACAGTTTTTAAGAATGAAAAATCTCATAACTAGAGTGGAACAAAGAGGCTGGGCAATATTGATAAAATGAATTTCACAGGAATTATCAGAGCATTTCTTGGTATCAGTACTGTATGTTACAGCATTTAGTTAAGCATTTAAAGTAATACAGATGAAAGATAAACCAGCAGACCAAATATTTTTATTTTAGGGGCCCAAAAATACACTATAAACATGTTATATGTGTACGTAGATCTGCATCATTTAGTCCAAATGTGCTAATAAATAATCATCTAGACATGAAATCTGGGTTTTGTTTTTTTTTTTGTTTTTTTTTTTTACATTTTGAGATATTAAAAGGTTCATAGTTTTTACATTAGTTCCTGCCCTGTGGCTCATCAGCTCTCCATTAAGTAAATGTGAGATAATATAGAATAAACTCTTAAAAATATGTCTTCAGTTCGAATTATGTCTTTAAAGGGGTTATGGGTCATGTGGGGTCTGTCACTAAAACACACACACACACACACACACACACACACACACACACACACACACACACAAACACAGGTCCTTCACTACCACAACACAACACCCAGCAGTGACATACCACAGGAGAGACTGACGCTCATCTTTGTCTAATGGCTTGAAAAAGAGGGAACAAGACATTCATTTAACTCTGTTGTCGTATCTTTCTTGAATCAAGCTCCATGTGTGGCTGTTCTCTCATTAACAACTAAGTTGGTGATTAAGACTTAACTTTCCAGTTAAGAATTAGGATCACGCCTCCTCCTTAAATCCTCATCAAACAGTGTTACATCATTTATTGCAACAGGGACGCAATCCAATAACATAAGAATAAATAACAATAACAACAAAAACTACTACAACTACAACAACTTCTCCTAAAATACACCACACCAAACTTCTTTTAAAAATCTGCCGATTTAATGGTGTCTTGTATAACTGACAAGGTGCAGCTCTGCACCATAAGCTCTCACCATGAACTTGTCCTCACTTTAATTCAGTGCATAGCTACACACTTGTTACAGATCCCCTTCAGACATGTTGTAAAGCATGAAACAATACTCTGCTTGGACTGAGTCTATACTTGAGTCTGATAGTTTTCCACCAAAAAAAAGTTACATTCCCAACAGGTTCTAGGTAAGGTTGATGTATTTTTTCTTTTTTAAAAAGTCGCATCTCTTCCTACTCCCTCACTGAACATTTAAGAATATATGAATATGCAAATAGTGTCCATGTCAACTGTTTTGAGAGGCAACAGTCGGAGGTAGAAACATTTAGGGAGCCAATCGGGATCAGTCTCATCTGAGGATGACTTCTGCTTCACTCACCCTCCGGTCTCGGCCCCTGAATCCACGCAGTCATCTTCAGCTGAGGTTTTCTCCATCTCAGAGGTTCGGCTGAACAGCAGTTAGCTGCATTGTTTCAAAGTCCCGAGGAAACCGATAAAACGGGGCGTTCAAACACACGGTACGGTTTGTATAAGAGATATCTTTTTCTATGAACGAGCAGAGAACCTGATGGGTCCGGTTTGTTACTCCAGACTTGCACTGATCTCCCTGCTGAACTAGTTGCAGCAACAGGCGACGGACTGCTGTGTCTCTGCGTCAGCTGCGCTCTGAGATGATGCCTTCTGGAGCCGTCGTAATTCTGACCACTACAAGTGGAGCGCTCATGAGCTAGAATGCGGGAGTTTTATTTAGATTTTAAAACTAAAAATACTCTGGATGATGGCTCCTAAGTCATAATTATATAATGATAAGTCAAACTGTTTGTGAAACTTTTTACTGAAATAAAAATTCTAAAATGGTAAATTAAGATTTACATGTCTTTTCTATTTCTTAATGTTGACTATCTCATAGAGTTAAAAAAAAAAAAAGTCACAATTTTGTAATATTATTTTATAATACTTTTTTTTTTTTTTT
>JBBMOE010000083.1:668753-692781 GCA_037975065.1 Chaetodon trifasciatus
AAGAAGAAGAAGAAGAAGAAGAAGAAGAAGAAGAAGAAGAAGCGCGATACCAAGATGACGCTGAGGATGACGTCATCGCCACGCGCCACACTAAACATTGAGACGGAGGGAAACGTTCTTGTACACGCTGATGTTTCTATGAATTAGCTGCGGACGACTCATCATCACCTTCATCCAAACAGTTTGACTCAGACCAGAAATGTCTGTCACCGAGATGTTCAGTTACATCCAGGGCTTCTTGAGCGCCGACCAGGACATCAGAGAGGTATGAATGAACAGCCCGTCACACAAGCTGCACGGCTGCTCTCGGCATTGCCTCTGAGCCCGCTGGGTAGAAGCTAACAGCGTCGACATCGTCAGGGTCGCACACTGAACATGTCTTACCCCATAAACTGGTTCTGTGCTGTAACAACAGACTCATGCTGGCAAGACAACAGCGCGCCAATGATAGACGAACGTCACGATAACTAGCCGTCACGTCATCTTACCTACGTTGATAAGAATTAATATTAGCCCCGTTACTTTTCCTAAAATCTAGTTTCTATTACTTAGTTATTAAGTGTCTGTGAGATGGGGAGCACCAAACTTCATTTGAAAATGGTTGATTTAATGCTGTCCTGCGTAACTGACGAGGAGGAGTTGACTCACTTTAATTAGGCTCATCCTTACAGGAACACACTTCTTAAAGGTCCACTCAGACAGTTTGTTTTTTTTTTTAAACAAACAATTGATGGGGGGAAGTCAGGTGTTGATTAGAGAAGGTGTCAATGAAGCATTAAAAGAAGTTGTGGCATCAATGTGGATTGCACATAACCAAGTTGACTTTGTTGCAGGATATCCGTAAGGTGGTCCAGATACTGGAACAGACCGCCAGAGAAATACTAACAGTACTCCAAAGTGTCCACCAACCGTCTGGATTCAAAGAAAGTGAGTGTTTGACACAGTATGCACTGTTTTGACTGACATTGAATGACGTTTGGTCAAAAGTCCAGATTGGACTTTTCAGTCTTTAAAATTTGCTGTTTTTCTTTCTCCCATTAGTTCCCAGTAAATGTGCAAAAGCACGGGAGTTGTTCTGCACAGTCAGGACACAAATTGCTGACCTCAAAACCAAATTTCCTGTGGAGCAGTATTACAGGTAGGATTGAAGGGTTGCCTTCTGAAAGCTTATCGTGTATTTGTCTTATTTTTTCAGTCTTTCAGGGACATCTTTGTCTAATGTTTCAGTGTCACTGCATTAATTCGGTTAATATTTCCAATTTCTCAGATCTCTGTTGCGATCAGTAGCACTGACTCATCTGTTCACATTCTCTCTGAAATTTTATAACCAGTTGAGTTTTTATTTTGTCTGCTGCCTCGTTACATTTTTACAACTGTTTTCATTGTCACTGTTTTGATTATTGTGCATCAAAGTGTTCATTTGGAGCTCAACTTTTCGGCTTTGGCTTTTGTCATTTTAGCACCAGAAGTAATTAATCAAAAATATGTTTGTCTACTCTAAAGTAAATTTGGAAAAAATCCCCTTTGTTAACAGCCGTTTGATTAGCAGACTGCACGAATTGTCTCGTTTTCTTGTTTGTTTTAATCTTCCAGTTGTATCCAGATCTCTCTGGAAAGCAGAATGTATGCTGAGTGGATTATCCTGGTCAAATGAAATAAGTGTTTTCTTCTCTCTTTCTCTGATCTGTTTGATTCCATTCTAGGTTTCATGAACATTGGCGGTTCGTCCTGCAGCGCTTGGCTTTCTTGTCAGCCTTCGTTGTCTACCTGGAGAGTGAGGCTCTTGTGACTCGAGAGGAAGTGGCTCAGATACTCGGCAGTAGGTACCAGTTTCTGTGATGGTGTGTAACTGTACTGAGGAATGTGGCTTTATTGAGGAATGTGGCTTTTCTTTTTCTCTGCCCTCTTCACCCTTCAGTTGAGGTGGTGCGAGAGAAAGGCTTTCACCTGGATGTCGAGGACTACCTGGCAGGTGTGCTGATCATGGCCAGTGAACTGGTGAGTCTGCTGTTGATTGCTATGATGTTACGTGAACAGTATGCTGAGGCTGGAGCCTGAGGATTGCATCCAGTCTATTGAACCGTATGAATTAAAGATTCAATCAATTAAAAATAAGTGAGAGTGGCAGATCTGTTACTTTTTCAACTTCCCAGTTGAACTCTGAAAGCTCTTAATCGCCCTTAAACATGTTAGCAAGCTAGTTGTTTGAACAAATTTCTGTATCTAAATGGTAAGCTGAGGACCTTAGTGTTTAATTCATGCTGTTGTGTCTTCTTCCAGTCACGGTTGGCAGTAAACAGCGTCACAGCGGGAGACTACACCCGGCCACTCCGCATCTCCAACTTCATCAACGAGCTGGACTCAGGCTTCCGCCTGCTCAACCTGAAGAACGACCCGCTGCGGAAGCGCTACGATGGCCTAAAGTACGACGTGAAGAAGATCGAGGAGGTGGTTTACGACCTGTCCATCCGCGGGCTGGCCAAGGAGCCCGAGTCTGGCTTGGACAAGTAGAGCTCGAAGGTGGTGACTGGCTGTGGGAGACGGAGGAGGGCTGGGACCTCTCCACGGCTGCTACACCTGACCCCACCTGCAGTGCAAGACGCAGGGATCCACCAGAGGCCCAGGAGCTGAGGACAGACTGTGTGTGTGGGTGTGTGTTTGTGTGTGAATGCATGCATGAGAAGGGCTTCAGGTGGATGGCAGTCTGTCAGAAGCGTGGCAGAGAGGGTGACGCTTGGCTCCCTCGTTCAACTCATGAGGTCAAAGGTTCAGTTAGTCACTGTTTGTTTTTTTTTTTAATCTGAGTACTGAGTTGGTTTTGCAGCTGTTTGATCTAATTTGCAACAGCCAACTTCTTGTTTTGAATTACGTTATATTGGTGTTTAATTCCTCCGAGAAGACAGACGGAGTGTTCCAGACATGCCGAGTGTTTTTTTGTGGATGTTCGTGGTCATTTGTAAAAACAAAAAAGCCAACGTAAGATGTGTTTGTGTTGTTCACCAGACGAGTTGGAATTTCTTAGGAAGGTTTGTCAAAAACATGGATGCACCCAAACAGACATCAGGAGCCTCATTTTTGGAGGAAATATTTGATGCAACAGTCAGATGATAAAGTGTAGAATTCAGCAGAGGAAGGGGCGCTCGCTTGTGGGGCACAGTGATTGTACCAGGGTGACCTTAGCCCCCCTGCACCTCCTGAATTGCCTTGTGGGCCAGATCTAACGGTCTTGCTCGCTATAGGAGGTGTCCCGCTCGTTTTACAGCATTTCTAGCAGATTTTGATCATTTCTGACTTTCATGAAGACTTGGTTTGGATTCTGATCATGAGCACCACACCTTCATACCTAATGTTTCTAAATGAGGCTCCAGGAGAGGTAGAGCCAAAGAAATGACAAAGATGCACTTCACATGATATAAAGCTACTCTGAGACTAGTTGGATTTCTTTTTTTTTTTTTTTTTTGTACTTGTTTTTTCCAACAGCAAGGAACCCTTGCAAAACAGTGCCAATGAATCTGTCTGTTAAGCCATTTGAATATTTTGGTTGTCGTGGAATGAAGCTTTCTCTGGAAATCCAAGAGTGAATACAAAATACTCAGACTGTCTTGTACTGCATGTGATTACTGTTTTGTTTTCTCCCACTTCAGGAATTGTCTTGAAGGTTTTTTCTATAATCCAGTCTTCTGTTTGCTTCTGTACAGTAGTGGAACTGGATTGTATTTTCTAGAAATAATTCACTCTCACTCTCTTCCATCTTGTGCTTTTGTTTCCTGGACTGATAAGTGCATTCCTCTTGTACTCTGTGTATTCCTGTCTTTGAATCAGTTGTCTTAAAGATGCTTAAAATGACTGTAAATATATTTCTACGTTCTACTTTTCCAGCTTCATCAGACTTTACAATTTAGCGTCACATCACACAGAAAAATACAGCAAGCTAGGTTGTGTTTAAAATCTTTTAATATAATTCACAACATTGGGGAAATAATACATCAGGTTTTTCAGATGCAAATGAGGAAAAAGAAACCATATGCAACCCAGCAGGCGTTTTTTTTTTTTTTTTTTTTTCCCAACATTTTGAAAGGGTTCATCTGGAACAGCGTCCTCCAGCAGCACAGGAGTATTGGTGTGGAGTTGAGCAGCCCTGCCTTCCAAAACACAGTGATTCGCTACCTCTTCTAGTGCTACTTCATAACAAACATAAAACAGCATCAGTCTTAAATAGTGGTTTTGGTTTGATGACTGGATTGACTGAAATCAGCTTCGGTCAACTAGGTTCCTTCTAATATGAAGAATTGTGAAGAAACATAACTGTAACATGTTTTACCAGCAGTTATACTGGAGACCTTTCTATTACAGAATAAAGTGCATTAAACAAAATAAAGCCATCATAAATAACACCGCACTAAAATAAGAGGATCAGGTGATCACATATTAGCAGCCAGGGACTGTCAGAGGAATAATTATATTGCCTGTAAATTGGTCTCAATCAAGTGCCAACAGAGGGCAGTCTAGTCTGCATCTCAGAGATCAACGCTACGGTGACGGATTGCAGATTATTCAGTATGATTTAGCATAACAGTAATCAAGTACCAAGGCACAACAGCTCATCGCTAGGTCACATTAAAACTGTGTCATGACAAGATGGTTAGGATTTCCTTTCTTTTTAAATTTTGTCCAGAAACAAAGGTTTTTCAAGTCTCTCCTTAGGGTTTAGTAATTTAAGAAAAAAAATATTTCACCAGATTTATCACATTAATCAATGTAATGCAAATAATGTTGCTGCAGCCCTACAAATGTATCAAATAAATATCAATACATCTGTCCCACGGGCTGGTCTGTGCAACCCACATGAGACCTGGAATCCAAGGTTGAAAAACTCTGGATTTAAAACAGTGGGGGAAACTGCAGTGCTTGACTTTACCTATTTAACATGATGTCAACACAAAGGAGATTGACTAGACTTCTCACAAACTGCTCCCATGGCACGAAGATTATCTTAATTCCACTGACTGGAACGGCACGCATTGAAGCAGGATGAAAATCGCCAAAGTGTATCTTGGGAAATTAAATGCATATACAGTAGCTACATGTTTTGAAACTGGCAGAGATTATTGCTGTTAATGTGAGTTCTCGTTTAAACACAGTGATACAGGAGGTCTGTTCAGCCTGTAATAGAGGCTCTGCTCAACTGCATCTCTGGCAGTGAAAGTTACTCTACCACCAACATACAGTAGAGGGCGGCACACAGGCAGGAGAGGGCAGTGACAACAATCAGAAATCACTGAACAAAGCTCTTGACCACATTTCCACCTCTCTGTACCAAAAACAAATGTCCCACCTCCCCCACTGCCTTGTATAAAAATGGCGTTACAATTTCTCGTCTCTTGCGGTCAGTCATGCTTTTCAACAGACACACCTTATTTTGTGAAAACTCAGTTCTTTTTCTCCGAGAGCAAACAGTCTTTACAATCACGGCTGAGAAGCACAGCCCAAGTGTTTTGGTTGTCCTAATCTGATATTTTTCAATGTTAATGCTTCGTACATAATTTCATGACAGTATGGTGCACTTATAGCTTTGTAAGAAAAAAGTGCTGCATCTTTCTCTTACCCTTTTGAGACTTTGAGAAAGATTTTTTTTTTTTTTTACCCAAATCTAACAAATTATAACAGTGGTGTCACTCAGAAATGCTTCTTGTTGTCAGTTTATTTTTGCAGTAGAAGGATTCGGGTCATTTACAGTGTAATAACGGTAGGGGGTGGTCAGTCTCAGGAGCGGCTCTGGTTTGTGTTGATCATGATGTTGGGCAAAGCATTGCGTCTTTTCCTCCAGGTGCCCAAGTCTCGAGCGTATCTCTTAATCTGATGGAACCACTGCTGAGTGCGAGCTTTGTCCGATGCGCGGAAAACGAAAGACTCCCGCCGAATATCGAGCACCTCGAATGTGTCCTCACAGTCCGGATCTGTCGACACCACACAGTTTGCCAGACGGATGGGCTCTCTCAGCACTGTGAACTTCCCACTGCTCTTGTCCTTGATTAGAACCAGCACTCCATCTCGAATGCCATCTCCACCACCCTCCCCCTGATCCCCCCGTGCCCCTTGGTCAGAGACCTGTCCTGGGGCTTCACTGGCCCGCTGTGTCCTCACCATCAGCAGACTCTGGACATTTTGGAACTTGAGGGCCTTGCTGCCCTTCTTCACCCACTGACCATCTGCTGGCTGGGACAACTGAAGGGGTCCTTCCATGACAAATCGTGTGTTTTCTCTTGCCCAGCCTACCGTCTTCATTGACACCTCTCGCATCTCAATGTTGATGACCTCCCTGTTTTTGCGGCTGTCGCGGCGGAATGAGCGGAGGGACCAGGTGACACCGTTGCCCTCCTGCTTGGTCTTCATGTTGATGTGCTCCAGATGGGATTCCACCCGACTCTTTGCCTCACGAAGACGTGCATAGTCGGGATGACATTCGGGAGTGACCTTAATGATTCGGCTCAATAGAAGGGGGTATTTAGTCACACGTTGAAGGGGCGCCATGAGGAAGGAGCGCAAGTTCATACGACGCAGTGCCGTGTTGTCATTCTGGGAAACATCCAGGAAGATTCTGAAAAGACAAAGAATAGGAAAATAAGTTGAAAACAGAGAGATTCTTAAAAATTTGATTAATGGGAATCACAGGACAGCCTGACTCATGGATGAGCTGTGGTTCTGTCTAAAAATATAAATCATTGCAGCTCTACTCTCAAAATAGAACTTCTTCTGAATAAGTGATAACCTGCTGTCTTTTCCATTAAGAATTATACAGAAGAGCCATGGCAGGAACTAGAGAAAGCTCCCTGAGTAACTTTTCCATCACACAGACTGACTGGAGGAAGTATCCTTGTACTTTGTGTGTACCTGAGCAGTTCTTTCTCCTTCTCCAGCGTGTTGAGCATGTTGACCGAGGTGGACTGCTGCAGGCAGTAGGTCTGGAAGGCAGGCAGCATGTTGACGAACTCCAGAAAGATCTCTCCTATGTACACTGTCAGTAGATCTTCATCACCCTGAGGTCAAACCACAAGAGAAAATGGTCAAGACAAAGTTCAACTCATTTACATTGTGCACTGGGAAACAATTTGACAGTCTGTCAAGTCATTGTTGTCCATTTTTGAATCTATATTTTATGAATCTTCAAAGAAGTCACTGTTGGCCTTGATGACAGCTTTAACACTTGGCATTATCTTAACCAGCTTCATAAGGCAGTTGCCTGGAATGGTTTTCAGTTAACAGGTGTGCTTTGTCAAAAGTGAACTGGTGAAATTCCTTGCCTTCTTAAAGCGTTTGAGATCATTAGTTGTGTTGTGCCAACATGGTGTTGGTATACAGTAAACAGCCCTATTAGACTGTGGTAGTAATCGATGTTATGGAGAAACAACTGTCCATTTCTTTAGGACACGAAGGTTAGAATGTATCTTCAAGTGCAATTGCACAATGTTACAACAAAACTGGCTCTCATGAGGACCATACCAGCAAAAGAAGACCATGAGTTTCAGTATCCAGCCTCAGAAATCACTCATTAATGACACCTCAGATTACAGCCCACATAAATGCTTCACAGAGGTCAAATAGCAGACAAATCTCAACATATGCCATTCAGACGAGACTGTGTGAATCAGGCCTTCATGGTCGAATCTCTGCAAAGAAATCACTACTGAGGGAAACCAACAAGAAGAAGAGAATTGTTCATGACTAAGAAACACAAGAAATGAACATTTGAAAATCTGTACTTTGGTCTGATGAGTCCAAGTTTTAGTTTTGGTTCCATCCGATGTGTCTTTGTGAGACATAGTGAAGGTGAATGGATGGTATCTGCATGTGTGTGTGCATGATAATGTTGGGTGCTTTGCTGGTGATTTATTGAAAATTCAAGGCACACTGAATCAGCAAGGCTACCACATTATTCTGCAGCAACTTGCCATCTCATCTCGTTTGTTCTTTGTCGAACCGCCATTTGTTTTTCAACAGGACAATAACCCAAAAAACACCTCCAGGTTATGTAAGGGCTATTGCTTTACTGTGGCTGTGATAACATGTGATAACATGACAGAGGGCTATGCACATAGAACACATAGAAGTGGAGTTACATCCAGTACTATTTTTTTTCCTCACTATGATGCCAACTCCAGTAACATGAACATGTGGATGGTAACTTTAGGAGCAGTGCACAACAATTTCTTTGTTACTGACTGAAAGAACCAACACAACTTCATCTACTCCCCCATCTGAGGAAGTGGTATCCCACTGGATTAACCTGGAAATGGAATGATGGAATGGATGGAAATGTTCCCATAACAACAACTGGAAAACTCTTAGGCCATATGTGTGAGCTAATCATTTCAGACTGCTTTGATGGCAAATACAGAGCAGGATTCACCTCAAAACTGAATCCCAAGGATGGATGAATACCAACTTCAGACTTAGAACCTGTAAGTTTTACCATTTTTATGTTACTGTTTATTTTGCTGATTAACCTTTTGAATTTGGAGATAACATGTTCCACAGCTAATGTGGCCAGTAGCATCTATTGTAGCCCCACACATTTGAGCAATGTGGGAGTTTTTAATATTGAGTGACAGTCAAGAGAAACTGTGTGAACGTTAAGCTTCATTTGAAGCCAGTTAAATAACCAGAGTAGTAGGTTGGATGTGGGAAACTGTTTTTTCACATTGCTTTTTGTGTCATCTGGCACAAAGTTATCCCCACACTTCATACTGCAACACAAGCTCATCTGGTTTTGTTGGCACACGAAAGCCCCCTCTGCTGCATGCTGCGTCGGTATGCTGATGCTGCTGTTTTTTAAATAATTATTTCTTTCTTATGATATGTTGTCTTACATTGCCAGTAGAGCGAGAAGAAGTAGAATCATGTTTTGAGCGGAGTATCCCTTTTGTTTGTGTAATACCATGATAGAATACCATCACAGTGAAAAACAAAAAACAAAGAAAATACTATGATACAAATTTCAGGTCATTTCGCCCACCCTTACCTGAACCCAACTGTGATCACTTGGCATGAGTTGTGCCACAGACTGAAGGAAAAGCAGCCAACAAGTGCTAAGCATATGTGGGAACTCTTTCAAGGCTGTTGGAAAAGCATTCCAGGTGATTACATTATGAAGCTGGTTGCCAGCAGTGTGCAAAGCTGTCATCAAAGCAAAAGGTGGCTGAGGAATCTAAAATATAAAACATTTCGGGGCTAATGAAATGCTTTATGGACAGCAAATTATTGCTGCAGTTACAGTATGCAGTGGTTTTCACATGAACAGTGAAGCAGAAGGCATGACGAAGCAAAAGAACGACCAACATGACGATGGAGTGCTGTCATGTCATGTGAGAGCAGCGGACTTATTCTAGAAATTAGTGTCAGGATCTTGATGGATCATGATACTGGAATGAAAAAGAATGACTGGTTGACAAAATCTCACCGTAAGGTCCATTTATTAGCTGATCAGGAGCTTTCAGGTGTATCAAACAATCACTATCAGGTTGACTTTGCCCAGTTGTCGTGGATTTGTAGATGTTTATGGAGCATTTTAAGGACTTCTTGTCCATTTGGTCAAATATTGAGATTTTAAGATAATTTTCATTCTTGGAAACAGCATTTGACCAAACAATCTCACCACAAGCTGCTCAGGAGCTGTTCTTGTTATGCCAATGACTGTTTCCAAGGACAAAAACAAACTTTTAATGTCATGAAATTAAGCCTTGACTCTTGAGAAAATGTAAAACAACCTAATTTTTATTGGGAATGGTTGAAACTGTTCTTATGTTTGAGCAACATATCAAGAATGTTACAAAATCTGCCTTAATTATTTATGTAAAAAACTTAGAATTGCTCCCGTTTTATCTATTACAGAAGCTCAAATATGATTTCTTAACACCCAGACTATTGTAATGATTATTGCAATGCACTTTTCTCTGAGCTTTCCATGACAAGATCTAGTGGTCTTTATTGATCCAAAATGCAGAAGAATATTTACTAGATCTAAGTTAAATTATATTTTACCAGTTCCAATGCTGTTGCATTGGCTGCAAATACAAGCAAGGGCTGTAAGTCCCCTCTTTCTGATGTACAAACATATTGGCTCTGCCCTTCACACTTGTGAGTAATCTCCTTGGGTTATGTAGTATTCTAATAACCATAGATTTTATTCAGTGGGGTTTTTTTTGTTTTTTGTTTTTTTTCAAAATTGGACTCAGTACAAACTAAAATATTTTGTTATGGTGGAAATCCCTATTCCTTATCCTTATTTAAGTGTGTGTGTGTGTGTGTGTGTGTGTGAGACAGCGAGAGACAGTGGGTCACCTGGTCAAAGGCCTGGTCGATACTGTCCTGCAGGTGTTCAGTGAAGCGGTCGTTGACGTCTATCAGCTCCTGAACGTTACCAAACACCACAGTGAGCTGCTCAGCTGTCAGCAGCCCAGCGCTCTGCATGGGGCAGTAAAACTCCTCCTTAATGATCCGCAGATCCTCTCCGTAGCTCGACTCTGTGTTCAGAAACTCCAGGATGGCTTCCTTGCGCTCGGTGCGCAGCTTCGAGCAACGTTCACACATGCGCTCTCCTCTGTCTCTGGAGGCCCCGTCCCTCAGTCCACAGTCTGGACAAGGTCTCTGAGCCTCCCAGGCTCTGAGAGAGGCAGATGGTCTCTTCCAGGTGCGAGACAGACCCGGGCCAATGCCGCTGTCCACCCGTTCCACCTCGGCTCCCCGGCCTCTGCGGTGACGGTGAGGCTCACTGTCCTCCTCCTCCCGTTCATCACTGAGGCCCACCACTCCGCTGTCAGCACTCAGGCTGCTGATGGTGCTCCAGCGATGCTGCCCGGACCGAGTCACACCAAGACCTGCCTGGCGCTCCTCACCAGGGGGCTCAGAACGACCACGAATTGCTGCTGGAGCTGGGGAGAGGGAGATGGAGGTGGATGGAGTCATTAGTGCTCACGATGTTTATGGATTTACTCTTCTAAGTCTTTGTTATTCACACTGCATGGAGCCCCACACACACACACACACACACAGAATTAATAGCAGCTTCCCTAATGAACGCCCATTTAATCTGGACTAGTCATTACTGGTCATGTCAAAATGAAAAAACTATTATGGATATCATCTTTCTCCAATAATTAGATCCCTAACCCTCCAGTCAAGGACTTAGCCTTTGTCCACATGCATGTCAATACTATTGTGCGTGCCTATGTGTGTGCTCAGAGACACGCTTATGTTTGCTGAGCTGCTAAGACAGGGTTTCAAATGTCTCATTCAAACACCTGCATCATTATACAAGTGCTATGCTACTTACGCATTGATATGAAACCACCTCATCTTTTTGATACTGAGGAAAAGGGTAGTTTCTAAAGTGAGTATTCATTTTATTGGCTGGAAAGAGCAACAAGGTCATCATTAGCATATGCCTTATTGAATGACTGAATTGAATGAATATTGAATTCTGTGGACAGCATCCAGTGTCAAAGAGCTTCTGTTGACAGGGAAGCACATGGCATTAGCAGGGGAACTCTATATGTGTGTGTGTGTGTGTGTGTGTGTGTGTGTGTGTGTGTGTGTGTGTGTGTGTTTGGTGGGGGAGGTGAGGACTGGGTGCAAAGGCCAAAACAGTCAAAGCATAACAAAATAATAATAGCATGACACTAAGTTGTGTAAGAGAAGTTAAAAGAAAACACATGCAGCTCTTAATAGCCTTTATCATCTTAGTCTTTGTGAAATGGGATGGATAGTAAAATGTCAGGCTTAGTTGGAGGTTCATTCACAATTCAGAGTTATTCACCTCCCCTGATGAGGTGAGGGAGATGTAATGAGCACATGAGTTCTGTAATTGCATTAATTTTTAATTACATTTATCAAGAGAAGAGGCTGGATGTGGTTCTCCACAGGAAGGAAGCATCAAGTGATAACAGCTGATACAACGCTGGGGTCAAAGCCTGTTTCTGGACTCACTGGTTTTATGATTGCTCTGACGAGGTCCCCATAGCAGGGGGAGTGTGTGTGTGTGTGTGTGTGTGTGTGTGTGTGTGTGTGTGTGTAAGTGTTTATGTGTTAAGATGTTTTGTCTGAGCATAAATCATACTGCCCAGGACTCTGAATAGATGCTGCTGAGTGAGTTGTTCTAATAACCAAACCAAATCAAAAGTGGAAATGCCTGGAGTGACAGTAAGATGATTTTTTAAGTTAACTAAAGATTTGAATTATTACTTCTGCCAAGAAAGTTATGTTTTTGGACCTTTGTGTTTGTTTTTCTGTTCGGTTCTGTAGCAGCATATCTAAAAAGCTACTTTCAGAGCCACTCCACCAATTTTCTACATCAAAAATGTGCAGAAACTAGTTCACTGGAGTACCCTTTAAAACCGATGTTAATGAAATTTGGGGAAAGTTAGGCTCAAGGATCAAGGAATAAACATTGGCTTCAGTCTAGGCCAAACATCACTTCTCCTGAACATCAGTCTTCACCAGACATGGAACATAAAACATTTGGCTCAGCCAGAGAAGTCTATGTTTTAGCTGTGCCAAACTCTTTAGTTGTAAGTGCTTTCCACATTCTTTTTGGGTGCCTACTTGACATAAACTTCAAAATTAACGTCTTCATTTGCAATCAAATTTAGACACATGGACAAACCAACGTTCAGCAATGTTCTGCAAAACTTAAAGGTAGATTCAAATTCTAAATTACAAATTTAAGTAATTGAATTGTTTAGTTAAGTTTATTTGCACAAATACATAAAATACAGTAAGAATTTTTTTAAAAAAGTTTCAACATTAATGCCCCTTGGATAATTTGCTTACTGAATGATTTCTGGTTTTATAAAAATACAATGGATTACAGGGAGGCAACAGGTCAAACACTGTGACACTATTGTCACATGTGTCAAGTACTCACCGCTGTCTCTGTCTCGGTCTCGGTCTCGGTCTCTGTCGCGGTCTCTGCGATGGCTGTGGAGTCGGGCGGCGGCAGCGATCTTCATCTCCAGCTGTTTGCGCTTAGAGGCGTCGGCTGGCATGGGGTCGCTGTAGTGGGGCCGGAGACGGCACTCACGCTGCGCCCTCACCGTCTCAGCCAGCTCATAGGCTGCATCCGAGCTGGAGCGCCTGCAGCCCAGACCGGTGTGCTGCTGGTTGGAAGGACACGTGTGTCAATCAAACGGTCATGTTGCTATGGCAACAGATGAAAAAGGGCACAACTCTCCGAGGGGATAAGGTGAGAATGATGATAAGAGAGAAATCACAGCTTGTGTATCTGTGTGTGCGTCTCTGTGAGGAGCTTTCACACACAATGTCACCATGTTCACTTTCATGACATCATTACATAAGAAGTCTTGGTTATCGCTCTGATCCCCCCTCGTAGAACTGACAAGAATCCAAATTTCATACTGAGTTGCAGCACTAATCATCTGCCAAGTCTTGTAACAGACTCTAAACACAACAAGGCCACATATCCAAAAATCTGCACTGATCACATCTTGAAACCACCCAGCCTTGAAGATAAGAAATGCCCCCCAAGTGACAATTCAAAGCGTCGCCTGGCTATTTTCTAAGGTAAAGCAAGGAATTCCCCGACACAATGCAGCATTCTGGACGGAAAACAGTCCTAACGTGGCTTTAAGAATCATTTTAAGGTCTATCAAGCCCCTAAGAGTTGACCTAAGGTGGAAAGTTCAAAGGTCATCACTGTGACACATAGCTCCTCACCCCTGAGACATCACCTACATCCATTGCATTTGACGATATTGGCTTTACATCAAAGATTACCTTCCCACATGTTCTGACAGTTCTCTGACAACGACCAGCGACACATGACTGAATTGCGCAGAAAGGTTTTCATTGCTCTACATCAGAAAACAACATGATTTACAGCTTGCAGCCATCAGGTAACATGAAGAAGAATAATTCATGATCTGCTGAATTATCGAATTGCAGCCCTTACTTTGGGAATGCAGATGCAGGCTCCATTGTGGAATCAAAGCCCAATTTAAGAAAGGCAAGAAGCAAATGCACCTCGACATCTGTTTTCTAAACCACCTACAGCCTTGTAGCATGCAAGCAAGATGTGACTCCGTGTCAGTCCGATTCCTCTGTTCTGCAGATGCACAGAGAGGAGCACAATGCTTACTGCAGCTGAGGCTGGTGTCAAGCTGCAGCCAGCCAGCGGAGAGGAGCCATGCAGAGAGCAGGAAAGAAGCGCTGAGTTACCAGCAGCCAGCTGCTGGATGGGGGCTTGATCCTCTTTTTACTGCATCGTCAGACGTCGAGCTGTTGCTAGAAGACAGACCGCTGCATGTCTTGTCTCAGCAAATACCTCTGCATCAGTATGTGTGAGTGATGTGCATGTGTGTGTGTGTGTGTGTGTGTGTGTGTGTGTGTGTGTGTGTGTCGCAGTCCCCTTGCTTGTCCCTGTCATCCTTGAATACCAATAGATCTATGTGTTTCTGTACACTATGACACAACAATGAAAAGCGACAAGCGAAGACATGCACGGACGACACATTTAAGACATAAAATACAGAGGAAAGAAAATGGAAAAGAATCCTTACGCATTCTCCTGCTTCCTCTCTTCCTCCTCCTCCTCCTCCTGCAGGCGTCTCGTCGCCAGCCTCGGTTCTGCAGGCCGTTGCCGACGTTGCCATGGCAACGGCGGAGGGCTGACTGTCGGTCGAGGGGGCGGTGATGTCACAGCCGCCGTCCCGATCACCTGACAGCCTGACGGGGGCCTCGGCGGAGATCTCTGCACTGCAGCTGGTGGAGAGAAGAGGAGACAGCGGTACAGAGGGAGAGAGAGATGGATGGGGGGGGGAGTGAAAGGGAGGGACGAGGGGAAGAAGGCAAGGAGAGGGAGAGTGAAAGAATGGGAGGAAGCGAGGGAGGAGAGGTGAAAAGGGAGGGAGGATAGAAGCAGGATGTGGGAGAGGACGGAAATGAAGAAAGAGGGACAGTCAAAGGAGGGAGAAAGAGAATGCAGGGAGCAGGAAAGAGAGGAGGGCTGAAATTGGAATTCTGGCAGAGCTCTCTTCTCCTTACAGCATCCCTGTCATTCACTCCACCTCATTCTTCCAGCTACAGCTCACATGCCACTCTGCTTCCTGCTGTGTCTATCCCCACCACACACCCTCCTCCTCCTCCTCCATTGTCATCCCTCTACTCTCCAAAACACCCAAATCAATGCCTCTCCTCCCTTCCTAAGCCCTCTTTACTCTCAACTCCTCCTCAGGAGCACAGCAATTAGACACATCAGTGGACATTAACACCTGAACCCTTGGACCACAGGGACACTGCCTGCACACAAACACACACATAGAGGCAACACACTTTTCCCTCATTCCTTTGTCTGATAACTGGGGATCCAGTCTTACAGCACACAGCCAGCATGTGATCTGAGACAACCCTCAAAAGCACACAGGCTGTGACAAACACACTACTACTGCACTGGAGTGGCACTACACTGACACGCACACATCCATGAACACAAACCACAAAAGCATGCCTGCAGGGACTCATGCATGCATTTGTAAGAGAACATAACAAACACACAGCAGAAACAAGATGTCTAAGCTAGCAGTGCGCCCCGAGAGTAAGACGCTGATCATGAACTGCAACATGCCTGGCTTGCATCTGGCCAGGGACCTTTACTGCAAGTCATTCCCAATGTCTCTCTCCCCCAACATTTCCTGTCCTATCTCTCTACTGTTCAACTATGTCACAAAAAAAAAAATGCTAAGCATGTTTGTGGTAGACCAGTCTCACCATTTTACTTAAAGCTGCACTGATTCATTTTTGGCCACTTAGGGGCAGACGAACACCACAACACACATGATAACGCCTTGTAAAGTTGTTATGGTGAAGAAACAGGTTAAAAAAATACATGAATGCTATTTCCTGTGTTTATATACTTACTGCATATGAATCTAGCAAATAAGATATCACAATAGAATTAGTTATCGGGATTTCCAAATAATAGCAGTCCACAGTGAACAACATGGAGAGGAGTTTTATATATCTTTAAAGCCCTGAGTCATGACTACAGGCGTTGTCCTCAGGCTCCCTATATAATCTCCAGCATCCATATAAAAGCCCTATTAAATGCACTAAATGTTTTTGTATTGTTTTCAATATATATATTTCACGTTATCAAATTCTGTTTTATTTGTGATTTACATAAGGTCCCAACTTTTCTGGAATTAGGGTTTCAGCCTGAAAGGCAAATCTTGTGGCCCAAAAGTGCAATTAACTCACTACTGCTTGTAAAACTTAATTACTGCAAATGCACAGTAATACTTGAAAGTAACCTGGATGAACATATCAACATTTGTACCAATATCTTTCTTCTCTCCCCTAGATTTTGGCAGCTTGACGGTCTGAAGAATGTTTAAAGGGATATTAGAGAATTAAATTGAAACCTTGAAAATGAGGGGGACAAAAATAGGAATCTGAAAAGTGAGGGGGACCCCCACATCCCCAATGGAAATGATGCCCTTGAGTCTCTACCAATGGATAGGTAGTGTTCAGTTTATCAGAGAAAACAGCTGCCTGCTGTCTCTGAAACCACTGAGGCTGAACAAAACAGTAAATGTGCCTTCAAACGAAAACAGTAAACCAAGAGAGGCTAAGAAAGCTATTATTTTTTTCTAAATAGATAATTCCCATTGGGTTGCTCACTACAGGCCACCCATTTCACATTACACGTAGTCATATTGATTAGTCGAGCTTTAAAATAATACACATATCTTTACATTTTACACCATAGTATATTGATTTTGTTTTTCAAACATTAGTGAGCTTCACAGACCAGCAGGCATGACTGCAAAATATAATATCACAGCAAGAAAATAAAACCCCTTGTGCAGGTTTAGAGATTATTATATTTTTACTCAAATTAAAGGTGTTTGTGGTTCTTTATCGGCTCAGCAGGTTTAATAGGCCCAAAGGTCAGAACCAATAATAGAGTCTTGCAGTGTACAGTGTGAGCTGTACATTCCTGAAAATATTGACTTCTCCAACTTCTCTTGTTTCCAAAGTGGTGTATGTAAAAAGGAAGGGGGTTGGGTATTCCCGAGAGGAGGTGGGGTTTGTCTTGATCATGGCAAGGCTTCAACGGTTTATGTCCAACAGCAGCTATACTGTACATGCATTTGAGATTCAGTGATATTGGCCCCTGAGCTTGAATATAATACCACATGTGAGCTCCTCTTTTCTCTTCTCTCTCTCTTGTTTCTTGTCATTTCATCAGTGTACTAACTACCTTTGCATCATCATAAACTGCGGCTGTTACTGTGGCTACCATACACATGCATGTTTGCAATTTCTTTGGCTTGTCCAATCTCTTACTTCTTACTGTTTTAAATAGGGCTGTATTACCCATTCATTATTGACTTGACAGTGATTGACTTTTACTAACCGATAAAATACAGTCTATGAAATGTAAGAACTTTAAAATTAACAGATTACTGTCAACCCAACAATTAATTAATGAATTGTTTCTAACCTCTGCTATGATATGCAGTTCACTTTGGCCTGTTATGTATCCTCAAATATCCCTGTGGCGACTTAACATGCAGTCTCATTATTCTAATGGTTCTTACATAACTCTTTGTTATGCCTCTGTCTTTTCTGAGCTCTGTCCCTTCAAACCAGTTCGTCTGCTGAGCTCTTTCTGGACATGTCATCAAAACATTTTCTTCACATCCCTCTGATGCTCTGTGGCATTCACACACACTTCAGCATGCACACATTTTTCATAGTAAACACACAAAAAACCCTGGCAACCTACATTGTTTAGTACTG
The DNA here is from genome assembly GCA_037975065.1 of Chaetodon trifasciatus. NCBI lineage: Eukaryota > Metazoa > Chordata > Actinopteri > Chaetodontiformes > Chaetodontidae > Chaetodon > Chaetodon trifasciatus. The sequence continues at coordinate 686,568 of JBBMOE010000083.1, forward strand.
CACATGTAATCAACAAAGCCAATACAGCAGATAAAAGGTGTCCAGATACCTAAATTAAACTGGTGCCAGTGTGGTGAAAAGGCAGATATAATTACTTCAGTTTTGAGGACGCAGCTCTGAAGCGTCCAATCGGTTTTCCCTTGGACAAACTGTCATTAAAAGCCTTTCCTTCACAGTATTCGCTGTCACACAGAGGATGATGCATGGGCAGTAATAACCTACAGCTTAATTCATCAGGAAACTGCCGTACGTGATAGATCACCACTCAACACTGTACAATGTCACACTGAAATTAGCCCTGCTGTCAGTTCCACTGATGCATATATAACTCAAGTGAATTCAATATATTTATAAGTGTGTGCATCTAATAGAGACAAATAAATCTAAAACGTTGGATACAGTGGACTCATGCGTCCCTCGACATGCTGCACATAACTGGTGCACCTTTACTGCAGTATACAATTAATTCAGCGGTGCAGCTTTAGTGCTTCACTCCATTTCTGTAAAACCCTCCCAGGTGTAATAATATGAATATTCCTACCATCATACAACTAGAGTTGTATGCAAGCTTGGTTGCATGATACACTTAAACAAAGAGACTTATTGGTGGAAGTCAAATACCTCAGGGTGCAGAGATCACACAGAATACTGTCATGTTTAATTAATAAATCTCCAAGTATTAAAACATTCACAGAGCCTCAAGTCACATTTAAATCACAGGGGGAGTGCATAGTGTGTTGCATTATGGGTTCTTTTGAACATAAAAGATTAATCCACCTGGGATAAACAATGTTGACCGTGAGCTGCTGTAGCTGTGCATGGAGCCCAGGAGAGAAGGCGATAATTAATCAATAATTTGGTAATCAATAAATCATAGTTCAAACGTTGCATCAATCAAGGAAAATACACAACACACTCTAGTTTCGAGCTTCTTAAATGTGAGAATTTGCTGCTATTCTCTGTTTTCTTTCAATGCAAACTGAAACTATTTGGTACAGACATTCATGTCTGCCTCAGCATGAATTGCAACAACTTTGGTGAGCAAAACTAGTGACATACCCATCCTTCTGTATATATTTCCTTTGTATATATTTTTTTCTCAGTATATATATTTTGTTGTATATTTTTTATAGTATATTTTTGCTGTATATTTGGTTTATATATATATATATATATATATATATACACACACACACACACACACACACACACACACACACACACACACACACACATATATTCTCAGTATTAATATTTTGTTGATTTTTATATATATTTTCTTTCTCTTTTCTTTCCTTTCTAATTTCATTCTTGTATGGAGCACCTGCGACAAAAACAATTTCCCGTCGGGGATCAATAAAGGAATCTGAATCTGACTCTGAATGAATCTGAGTCTCCATCGTACTTAGTGCTGATTAGCAAATGTTAGCAAATGCTAAGCTAATATGTAAACATGGTATACCATATACCTGCTCAGCATCAGCATGCTTGTATTGTGATTGTTAGCATGTAGCTCAAAACCCCATCGAGCCTAATTACGGCCTCACAGACCTGCTAGCATGGCTGTAGACTCTAACGAATGATTTGAAGACTTCACACAGGGCATTTTCACCATTTGATAGGTTATATAGATTCACTGTAAAAAGAACCTTTGGATGCAACACAAGACTTCAGCACCACACTTTCAAATATTGAACATACACTGCATATACACAAACACACAGAGCACTTGCTTTTCTGCGGCCTTTATGCAGTAGAGCTTCAGACATCCATCATCCCTTCTAGCAGAGCAAACAAAGGAGCAACAGTCAGTGGAGAGTCCTGACAGGCACGGAAAGATATTGTCTATATCTCCCATCTATCACAGCCTGCAGTCTGCAGGGGGGTGGAGTTTATATCCTTCAATGGGCCTTATCAAGTAGCTCCTCTGTGTTCAGGCTCTAATATTTACATTGCATGGAGGCCTGGACCCAAATGGCACCACAGTGCTGTTAAACACACCCTCCTCTTGTTTGTCCTTGATCAGAATTAACCACAGTGGAGTGAAGCCTGCATTTATTTAGCCAGCAGCTGACACTGAGAGAGAGAGGATGGACAGGGAAACAGTAAGTCTGTAGGGATGGTGCCAGTCATCCAGTCTGTCATGCTTCATGCCAGCCTCTCGCCTACAGTCAAGTCTGCATTGCCAACCCTGTTAGCTCCGACAGCTGTTATCACAATAACTGAGATAAATCGATAACACAACAACACACGCAGGCTTAAACAGATGGACTCGCACACACCGTTACAACACCCTGGCACTGCAAAGCACACATAGAAGTGTGCTTGCACACACTTCACTGATGAGCACACACACCTCTGCTGCTGCAAGCTGCTACAGGGCTCAGATGATGTGTACTACATGATCTAATTTCACCATCAAAAAGATTAGCTGGATTTAAAAACAATGTGCTTATTGATAAAATACTCATTGTGAGTACAGTGCAGCACAAACAGAAAACAGAAATAAATCATAGCTTCCTGAAGCTGGTTTGTATTGATAGGTGGAATCAAACACAAAGGACTTTCATATCTCCACTTTGATCCTAGCTGTGATTCTTTGCATAAGTAATAGCAGCAAGTACTCAACCACAAGGAAAAGTCCTGCATTCAAAGATTTTGCTTAAAAGTTAGATCATGCATTAAGCTATAGATACATCATATTGGTGTATATGTCAGTCGACAACTAACAAGAAGTGTTCTAATGCTGTAATGTTTTAATGTTGTAGTTGGTGAAGATGGAACACATTTTTAGTCCTGTGTATACTATTCCAAAATATATTGTATGTTATATGCTTGTTAGCATTTCTGTGTGGAGTATGAGCATAAAGAGGCAAATACAAGAATGGGAAAAAAAAACATCATACATAAAAATATACAATGAAAAATATGTACTTAGGAAGAGTGCTTGAACAACTCTAACACACATCACAGTACATCTTAGTACTGAACTTGAGCATTTCTATTGAGAGGCACTACATTGATATGATGTAAATATGATATAATGAGTGCTTTTACTTTTCATGTTCAAGTAAAGTACAAAAGTGTAATCAGCAAAATGTACATGCGTAAAAGGTTGAATGCAGGACTGATGATGATGATGGAGTATTTCAATACTGTCATATTTTCAATTTTACTTAAGGATCTGAATACTTCTGACAACAGCAAACACATACACCCCACTCCTCCCTCTCCTCCTCCTCCCTCAGACCAACCTCTTCTTGATGAGGTCCAGTGCAGAGCCGATGAGGCCATCCTTCATCTTATAGATCTTGGCTCCGTAGCTGGACAGGTCCGTGCCCTCCAGAAGGAGTGCTGGGCAGCAGCTGGAGGGCCGTTCCCAGTTCTCTCTGTTCGGCGGGAAGGGAACTGACCCAGCAGGTTCCAGACTGCTCCTCCTTCGCCTGTTGCTCCCATCATCTCCACATGCAGCAGAGGCCTTTCCCTGGGTGCAGCTGGCCAGGGGCTGCAAGGGTGAACGTGGAGACGGGCCTGTCCGGATGGGAGAGAATGTGCTGGTAATGCAGGTGGTGGATGAGGTGGGAGCTGCAGTGCCGTGCCTCTCACCTTTGCTCATTTCTCCCTCCTCCTCCTCCAAGTTCTCATGCTGCTCTCTGTTTCCTCCACTACAGTTTGCCTGAGGGACGGTCTGATCAGAAGGAGGTATATTACTGTCTGCTGTTCCTGCTTCCTGGGGCAAGTCGGCCTCAGGTTTTCCAGATACCACAGAACCGGCTGTGGACTCTTTGCTCTGTTCTCCCTCCTTCTGTCTCATCCTCTTAAACTCCTCAAACGTAGGGATGTGGAGGCGTCCCACAGGAGGTCTGCAGTGCTCGAATACAGAATCTGATCCACTCCTGTTACCTGCAATGTTGTCTGTTGTGTAGGATGTCTTAACCACTCTTGGGCTGGATGGGGAGCTGTGGAGAGCCAGGTTGGGACTGCTGTTCTGGCGCCGAAGCTGTAAGCGCCTCAAGACCTCTTGCTTGATCTCCTCTGGGCTGGTAATGCGCATTGTGCATGTCGGCCTAGACCCAGCACCTGTTGAAGTAAGATGATGGGCACCCTCCTGTTCAAAGGGGGCAGCACTTGGGGTAACCTGAGGCCGTAATGGGAGGGGTTTCAGAGGCTCAACTGATGACCTTGCACTCTGGAGGCGGAGTTTCTCCCTCAGGCCTTTTCTTGCATCCCATTCATCAACGCCACCTGGAAATAACAACTGAGGGAAGAGTGGTAGGTCTTTTCTGGGCAGCCCATGTCGAGGATAAAATGCCAGACTCTCTGGGTTGGATACCAATCCATGGGCCCCCATCACAGATCCATCTGGAGACCCGCCACACCAGTGGCTAGTTGAGGTGTAGCGTAAAATAAACTCACTGTCCACGCTCCTGTAGGGGGCAGCACTGAATGTACAAAGGCCAGAATCTGCCACAGTGTTCCAGTTGAGGTTCTCCATACTCCTGTAAGGCCTGCTGCTGTGGCTTCCTGTGTGGATGCAGGAGCCCGGTGCCAGGCCCTCACCTGGCCCAACCCCCATAGGGCCCTGCCTGCTGGAGCAGTACCTCAGCCCCAGGTTAGTGAGCAGGGTGCTGCTGTTACACCTGGCCATGAGTGGGAAGGGAGGCCCATGGAGGCCTGGGTAGTGAGGAACACTGGGTCTGTGTCGGGGGAAGGAGGACAAGGGGTCGGGGGACAGGGGGAGGTTGGCGATGCAGGGCTCCATGTCTATGACGAGGTCGAGGTGAGAGGCACAGCCAGCGGGAGAGCCAACAGAGGCTGCGACAGAGGAGGTGGAAGGGTAGTCACATGGTGGTGGAGGCTTTAAGTCTGGCATGTCTGTGGGCTGAGAGAGTGGACCCCAGACACACAGTCAGCAGGTGCGACGATCTGCTGCCTGTAGAGACGAAGACAGAACGTATGGCGATAAGATCAGAGATATAAAAGATCTACGCAGACAACAACTGACACCACAACCTATCTTCCAAACTGTGTTTGGTCTTCTTGCTGTGTTAGGATCAGTATGTAGAGAGAAAACTGTGTAAGTTGTCACTGTGTCTGCACCAATATCTCTAATAAAATAACAACTTATTAATTTTGCAAGTTTTATCCAGTTAACTACAAACCATTTTACAGCACAGATAACCATTTTGTAGTCTTTTTCAAATTGTACAGGCAGCCATTGTTTTACATTATTTTCTGTATAATAAGCAAATGAAGTAGTAGTCAATATTACATTTTTGTGGTTGTTAATATAGTTAGTGTGAAAATTATTGATGACTTGATGTCCATCCTGATGGATTACACACGGCCAAAAGCCTCTATAACACTTCATTTAAGATCCCAAGATGCCACTTTTTAATGGCTGTGTCATTAGTTCACATAGACTTTTACTTTCTTGATTTATTATTGCATTAATTAATGTGCAAGATTCATTTTACCACATGTACAAAATGCAGATACAGATTCAGATAAGTTTGCTCGGTAACTTTGGAAACTTTCTATCAGAAATGAATTTGGAACTTCTGAACACAGTTTGGCTGCTACTTAATTTATGTGATCCTCAATCTGAAAGTCAGAGATAAAGCTGATCTAAAGCCTTAAATGAATAAATAAATAAATAAATCTAAATTCTGCTATCGAAAGCTGGGAAATTGTTCAAAATGACTTTCATTGGAATCATATTGTGATGATATGATATCATGTTATTGTTTTGTCCAGTTGTCAGGTTGCACAGGCTTTGGCCAAGAGACAGATTTGTTAATCTTCAACCATGGGGACAGCAGCACAGTCGACCCACATGTTGGATAAGCACAGCTCTGGACAGAGAGACACTGTCTCTGAAGTGTGTTTCCTTCACCAGAATAATCACATTCATTTGATATAAATGGCTCCCTGTCTATCCCCTCCGGCTTTTTCTTTTTTCTTTCTCTGCAGCAAGAATAATAATGGAGGGATTATTGCCCTGCTTGTCAGGCTATTAAAACATGAGATTGAGAGACAGATACAGAGAGAAAGACAGTGCAGGAGGAAGAAAGAAGAGACAGAGAGAGGTGGAAAATGAGACAAAGATGGGACAGAGACAGAGGAAATGAGTGTGACGCTAAGAGAAAGCTGTAAGCCAGAGACAGTAATGAAGATAACTGCTCGGCTGTCCACTGGCGGCCGGCTCTGCTCT
>JBBMOE010000083.1:696562-748275 GCA_037975065.1 Chaetodon trifasciatus
ACGCACAGAGCAACAGAGACTTGAGGCTTGAATGGCAGATGTATCCTGATACTGTAAAACAAACTGTGTCCTCCTTTTGCAGATTGAATTAGATGCTGAATCAATTACATAATTACTGTTTCTGTCAGGAGAGAGTAGCAGATTACGCGCCTCGCGCCAAGACCTTGAATACAGCACGTGTGTGTGAGTGTTGAATCGGTCAGAGGTTAAACAGCCTGTGGATAATTATTCAACATCGTATTTCCAGGCAACAACACAGATTTCCTTTATATTAAATACAATCATTTTGTTTCACAGTTATAGATAAGAAAGGAAACAACAACAATACTGGTGGTGATTGCCAGGGTCCACAAAGGAAAATTAGCTTTCAGCTATATCTAGTGTGATAGCATCTTTAAAATAAACAATAAAAAACCAAAACCAAAAAACCAAAAAAGAAAGCAATTTAGACATAAACTTGTCAAATACATAATAAAAGAAATCTGGAGCAATGTGTGTATCATGCTTTGTCCCTGACAAACAATAAGATAAAAATTAATGAAAAATAAAACCATAACTAACAACAAACAAATACATTCATGCATTCTGTTCTCTGCCAACACATTATTAAATGTGATGTGTGTTGTGATTTGTCGCTTTCAAATAAGGAATAAATGAAATCCAATAAACAGCAGCGGCAGCAAAACACCTCAAACATACAGTTTAAGAAATAAACACCGGTTTTATAAAACACTGTAAATAAGGAAATACTACAGCTCAACTGACATCATCTCATTGAAGTTCAAGTTTCGTTTAAGAAGGTTGATTAAAAATGTCATTTTACAAAACAAAGAAAAGAATAACAGCAGCGAGATAAACGACACAAATTCCAAACATAACTGCACAGCAGACCTGAATGTAATGTAGGCCAGCACGTCTAAAATAAAACAAAAGAGTCTGAACTGTGCATGACAGAAAGAGCTCAGATCAAAGACACAGCTCAGACTGGGAAACTCCGCTCTGCAGGAATGATGAATAATCAGAAAAAAGATCCCCACCTTGTCTTTACACACAGCTGCTCCACTAAACCCTGCATCCACCACTTCAACATCTTCAGCCACACGAGGAGAAACCAAGTGTTGCCACTCAAAGCTCAGTCACATGGTCTCTGACGTGAACACCCCCCCTCCCCTCCCCTCCCCTCCCCCCGTGGGATGCTGGGACGGAGAGTGCTGTGGCTGCATCATCCGAAGCTTTGACAAGTGGCTGTCACTTAGAAATGAGTCCCCCTCTATCCCAGGAGTGTTGGATGATTGACAGGTCTTCCAGTGGACCCTCCCTTTTTTCCCATGCAGCCTTCTGCTCCTCCACTGCAAAGACAATGCAGCTTACTTCATTCACATTTTGCTTGTCACCAGATCTGCTGATTTCAAACAGATTTTAAGACTCTGTGTTTTTATTCTGCCTCTTCAGCTGCACTTTGCACACAGGGAGACTTCTCTGTCAGCTGTCTTGCTCACAGAATAACCCCGCTCTGACAATCCCACTGAAACTGATAGGCTTTTCTGAGAGGGAATAAGAAATTGGCTATCGGCACTGACTGAAGTGACCCATTTATTTATTTTATTTTCTCTCTTTTCATCCAGCAAGCGTTTAAATCACTGAGCCAATTCCCTGCCGTTCCAGCCTGTTTCATTCATCCTCTCCTGATGGGCGCTTCAGAAGCTCCTAAACTATGCAGAAGTGTTTCTTAGCAGACTGTGCAGGCTGTCTTATTACTGATGTGTGTGTGTGTGTGTGTGTGTGTGTGTGTGCAGACTGAATGCCTTTCGAATCCTATGTAGTAGTAGCAGAGGTGATAATAATGTGCTCCATGGTTTTTGACACCTTCAGTGTTCCCTTTAGACATGCAGGCTCACGCCTCCATCTGTCTGGTCCAGCTGTGGAGTGTGTGTGTATGTGTGTGTGTGTGTGTGTGTGTGTGTGTGTGTGTGTGTGTGTGTGTGTGTGTGTGTGTGTGTGTGAGTGAGAGAGAGAGAGACTGTCTGGCAATCTCTCAGCCACACGCACCTTAATACTTGAACTGCCTGAAAGTGTCACCATTTCATCATCATAAATTTAGATAAAAAACAGATATATTTTAAAAAGTAAATATATTCAGCTCTCTGTCACGTGAATCATTCCTGCACCCACAAATATCCTGATCCATAACATAAAACAGAGATTAAAAGCAAAAGAATCCAGTGGTGAAAAAACATAACACAATAAGAAGAATGTAGGTGTTACATTAACAGTGTTACTCTCAATATATTGCCAAATTTACAACTTGCCTCTTCTTAAAAAGAAGCATATTCTGTGTTTTTTAACAGTAAAAGCAGTTGAAAGTGCAGATTTATTTCAATTCTGTTGAAATGATGCATTCATGTGCAGTCATACAAAGTGTAAAACTGACTTCTCCGTGATTCCATTGCTGTTCTGTGGCAACTCATAAAGTATCAGATTTCAGAGCTTACACAAATAAACAACCACATGCACAGCAAACATGGGTTGAATGTTGTGTTGAATGAGTAAAATATAATGGTTTTAGTGAGACACTGAAGGAATCAATGCGGAATATTAACAACATGAAAATATGTCACAGATATTTTAAAGACACTCTAAACTACAGTTTCCAGTTTTATTAGGTGCACATGTGCAAACTAAAAGAATCAAACATAACAGCATAGCAATAAATCTGACTGCTCTGAAGCACTTTTTTTGTGGACTCTGTGTCTGAGACGTCTTTTCATTCAGGTTTAAGGTGCTTTCAATTAACGAACTGTCACAAAGGTTGCATCATTCTCTAATCCAACCCATCTTCAAAATTTGAGGATAGAATCAAACCTCTCTGACGCAGCGTTTTACAGTTTGTACATCTATGGCTGTTGTTGCGCATTTACCTAACCTCGTAACTGAGTGTATACAAATTTAGAGAAACAAATGTTTGAATTTACAGCAAGAAGTTGGTGTCTACAGTCTGTAATAGGACTCAACATTAGCAGAAGTCTGTCAGGTAGCCCAGTGGTTTGGATATTTAAACACCCTTTAAACCAACATGACATGAAGTTCACCTCCCAGCGATGTGTGCTGGGACTCAGCAGGTGTCTGAACGTGAAGCTCTGTGCTGTGTGAGACTGAAAGACAGGCTAATGGTTGCACAGCTGGAAGACGCAGCAGGAGTGTGACAGAAAGCTCACTGTGAGGCCAAGACTGGAGAGGACACACCGTCAGACAAACAGAGACTATGCCCACACACTAACCCAAATACATTTATACTTGACTTTTGAATCTGTTTATTCTATCCACGCTGGTCAGAGGTTTTCAAACTCAAAAATAGAGCTTTGAGAGAACAGCCTCCTGAGTGGCTGAATCTAAAAATGGCAGCCATGGCAGCTTTGGGAAGACAATGACATAAGCCTGTCCAGTCATGGCTGGGCGCTGAGCCGCAGTAGAGTTAAGAGGACAACTTCTGCAGGCAATTTGATCATGTATCTGTTCTTGCTGTCCTCTTTTTCTATGCTGCATTTTACTCCAGGTGTGCCACTGAGTCTGATAGATGTGAAAGCAAGATAGAAAAGTGAATTGTTACAATCTAAGAATTTGACCAAAAAGCAATATAAAGAATATTAATTAGTGTAGCTTTAAGTTTACCTCTTGGTAGCACTACAAACGTGTGGGTGTGCACATGCTCGAGTGCACAGACACACTGTGCCTACCACTCAGCATGTGGCAGAAAATGGCAGACTGCTGTCCACATACTGTGCTGGCATGCAGTCTGGACTCAAACATGGCTCGAACACCGACGGCCGCTGTGATATTTCACTTTGCACAAAAGCCAACAGCGAAATACAGCTGACTGATTTCTTTTTTCTGAGCCCCTGAAGCCACAACAACACAGCCTGCAGCAACAGTGACGTACCCTGTGACAGAGGGAGCAGGGAGCGTACATGTAAGGTCAGGTGAGGTGAGGAGGCTCGGCAAGACACGGCGCAGAAGTCATGAAGTCACAGTCATCATCAAATGCAAAATGTGCACTATCACTGCCTGTATTAAAATCTCACTCCCTTCTATTTGCATGACATTAAGAGAATACTGTGAGATGTTCAAGTTCATCAAAGGACTCATCAGTTCACTCCTGGTTTCAGGCAAACTCTATCCAACCTCTCGTTTTGGCCATCAAACATTTATGGTCGCTTAACTGGAGAGATGTTTGTAAAAAATCTGCTTGCTCCCTCAGAGGCTGTCAGCCTGAATTCAGTTGGCAAAAATGCTCCAGAGAAGCTTTGCCAACCACTTCTGCAGCATAATCCTCTCTTTCGCTGTCTGTCTGTATGTTCAGTATTTTGCAACTAAGAGGAGTTTTACCAAAATATGACTAAACACACCGGCTTGGAGACAGCAGCAGCATGATAAAGAAGCAGTGTACGTAGACATATTTTGGCAAATCAATGACTGGAACATCCTGAGCCAGCTTATGGACAGTGAAGAAGCGGATCATGTTGCAGGAACGGCTGACTGAGTGTGTAAACTACATTTCTAAAGCACTTTTCTCAACTGTAGTTACACAGTGCTTTAGTGGGGGGAGGACAGAAGACGTATAACAAAAGGACATGAAGCGCACAAACCACATAATACATATGAGATCAACACATAACCAAAGATTAGAGTTTTAGTCACCATTGCCATGAATTCAAGCTGACCACAGTGATCATGCTTCAAAAAGACAGAAATTACAAGCTTTATACTTTCAAGCTCTTTAAAGGTGAGCATTCGTATGAATTTACTGGCCTTTTATGTGTCTGATTTGTGATTCACATCTTAAATAGTTGTCACTGGCATCCTGCCATTTTGATTAAATAATGTGCCTATCTGATGGCTTACCTGCCCGCCTGCCTCTCAGCGTGTAAATTATCTGTTAATCCAGCAGTTTGAGTCTTTATCCCTGTGAAAGTCTATCCACATAGAGCTCCTATCCCCCCAGCTCGATCTGGGCTCAGCGTTGGTCTATTGATTTAGATGTTTATCTGCAGTGTCTTACATAAGAAAACTGACCGGCATTATCTCTATAGATTTGTGATGGGGTGGGTTCTCCTTTGCAACTGATATTTCCAGCTCAGATACTGTGTTGTAGGGTTAAAGGCAAGCAGGTAATAAGAAACTAGTATCCTAATGAAGTGAAGTGGCTCTCCATCCAGAAAGAGGATGGACGCAGGAGAGTGGAAGAGGTTAGAGCTCTGGAGGATCAGTGCAGGCTGTACATTAACTGCTACTAGAAGGATTGGTTTACTAAATGGCTGCAATAGGATGCAAATTAAGGAGGTGAGGAGGGATGAGGAAGAAATCAGAGAAGCAGGCAAAGAGGGATGAGAAAACAGATGTAGGGGAGTGGTAGAGCACCTGGTTGGAACAGCTGTGGGATCTAAGGATTCACATGCACTTTTGCACATAATACAGCCAACGTGTCCTGGAGACTGAGTTCAGCAGCATCTTGAGCAGCATATCAGGAGTTTCTACATCAAGGGAAACTGATGGTTACAATGGAAAAGGGTTCAGTGGGGGTGTAGCATCTGTGGCATCCCTGCTTGAGGGCAGCTTGACGCCACATTAGTCGCTACTAGCATAGCACACACAAACTCCAAACTGCTGGTGGCTGAGTTGCACTGTGGGTAATGTAGAAGCCAGGTTTAGACCAAGAAGAAGAATGTATACATAAGAAGACGATATCTCTGATTCAGCCATATCGATTCTTTTTTAAAACTGCCCTCAGATAATGTTACAGGAATGTAATGTTAAATCTCTTATAATGCAGCATCACCAACGATATGGACTGAGATACATGGGGAAAATGGCCAAATTAAACAAAGAGAAAGAGGTTTCTAAATCCAAAACAGAGAAAATAGGAGAGGTTCTGAGATACCTGTTGGGTCAGGGCAAAAAAGAGACATCCAGACACACTTTGTTGGAGGACTTTAAACCGTTCTATGGACTGTATGTCCATCGAGGGGTATGTGTGTCCTCAGTATGTCAATATACAATTATAAGTTGCTTACATCTGCATAATTAAATGTTTCATATGCTTGTGAGCAGCCCAACACATTGCTGCATCACACATTTTCCTGACTTTGAGAGCTTGGAGGCAAGAGGTTGGAAATGATGCCGTTCCCAATTCTAAGCTCCAACTTCCAACCATAAAAGAATACAGCATTTGCAGCGTCTGTAACACAAGATGAACTGGGTGATCTAAACCAGGAGAAAAGGTTGTAAAATGAAAAAGAAAACAGCTTCCAGCTTCTGCCATTCTTGCATACAGATGCTGAAGAGTTTCTTCAAAGGCAACACTCAACATTACCATTTCTTCCCTCTCAGACACATTCCCAACTGTACACACACGGAGACCTAACCCCCCTCACTGTTTCTCATCAGCCAGTGAAATGTGGGTTAATGAGGCACCACCCGGGGGCACTGTCAGCAACACCTACACTCAGAGGGAGGGGAGGCATGAGAGTGGGCGTGGGTCTGCGAGACGCTGAGCGCGGGTAACATCAAAGGTGGAAGTGTGGAGTACAGTTAATTAGTCAGAATGACTGTGGTATGTGTAGAACACAAGTCTCTGGGGAGATGAATAGAGTTGTACAGGAGAGACAATTTACTATAGCAGCTGAGAGCTCAACTGCTCAAGTAAAAAAGTCATAGTTACTATAGATATAGATAAAGGCTGGCTGTTGAAAAGTAGCAGGAAGCTGTATTAAAAAAACAAAACAGCAGAAGGTTTGCAGCCAGGTCAGCTTTGCCAGATGTGTGTTTAGATATCTGAGGCCTTCTTCAGCTTGCTTAAAGGTCCCCTGTGTCTTAGCTTTTGTGTATGAACATGAGGATGCACATGCACACGCATGCAATTCACACCCTGCTGTCAACTTCACAGAATTCTGCCGACTGACAGTTAGCGGTAATGCACCAACAACCGTAGCAATGCACCAACAAAGACACTGAAGAAGTCTGCAAGCACGTAAACATGAATGTGAAAAATGGTGATAAAAATGATTTAAATGTTCTATGAGGAAGGAAATGTATTCAACACCTCATGGATAAAAACTTTGGTGCTGAACACAGAATGTAAACAGAAAAACTGTTTACAGGAGAACTCCTCAAGGCACCTTTAAACTTGACTATTGTCTCCACAGACATCAGAAGTGAAAGACGCCCAAGCTGGCAGCTCTTCTGGTGCTCATGTGGGGTCTCCATAGCCACTCCAATCCTGATGTGTGGTTGCATTTTTAAGCAGGCGCATGTCAGTTTCAACACAGCTACAGCAGCTACGTGTGTGCTCAGAGGCTACATTTCTTCTAAAATACTAGCAAGTACTCCAGTACTGTAGACTAGTAACCGTTAAGTCTTGCTGCACTCCATTGTGAAGTTAAATGCACTACATAAGGTAAAAAAAATGACAAAATCACTTTATAGTGTGGCGGTGAAGAGCACCTACCAAACAGCCTGTACTGTGTCCTTCTTCTTCTGTCCAGGTCATCTGGGTCTCATTCATATTTCATGTGTTGGGAGGTGGAAATATTGCAGATGAATTATACAGAGAGAGGATGACCGGCGAGTAAACACCTTGCTTCTTTTGCATGAGGTTTTTCATGAGCAGCCCAGCAGATCAGCACATATTCAAAGAGGACAAAAGAGGGAGTCTTCTCCGCTGAGGAGAGACGGTTCAAAGGAGCCAATTCATGCAAATGAAGACCGGAGCTATCATGTGATATGAGACCTTGTAATAAAGATAAAGTGCTCTGGAAAGACTGGAGCTTTGAAGTGATCCATGGAGGGTCTGATATTACGCTTGATCTGGTTGTTACTTCAAATGGAGCGTTCTTCAGGTTTATAGTATTATTCATTTATCTTACTGGATTTCTTGGTTGTTTTTCAATTCTTTTTCCTTCCAGAAAGTGTCAGGGTACGACTGTAATTGAGAATACTCTTTTGTGCAAACGTACCTTCCTGAAATACTCACATTGTTGTAATATTTTTTTTAGAAAAATCACTGGCAGCTATTTTGATGATCAGTTAATTAAAAATATCCAAATATCATCTTCTTTACGTGAGATTTGCTGCTTTTCTTCTTCAAAGGTAAACTGAATGTCTTTGTTTCTTGGACAATTGCTCAGATAAAACAGGCAAAGTGTAGACGTCACCTTCACATGTCACATTTTTCGAACATTTACTGACACTTAAATGTAAACATAAACCAAATGATTAATCAATCAGAAAATAATCAGCAAAATAAATTGACAATGAAAAAAAAACCATGACATGTATCCCTACTTTCAGAGCCAAATATCAGCTTTTGTGTTGACACAACATGAAACACCTGAGAGAGCCCAGGTCAAGAGTCACACTAAGAGGAAGGAACAAAGATAGACACACACACACACGCACACACACGCACACACACACACACACACACACACACACACACACACACACACACACACACACACACGCACACACACACAATATCTGTGATCAATGCCAGACGCAATTGATGTGCACGTCATGTTTAATTGATGAAGCAGCAAGCTGTGTAATTACCCAGTGATCACAGAGGAAAACAAGCCTTGATAAAAAAAGGCATAATCTCAATAAGTGTGTGTGTGTATGTGTGAATGTCTGAGTATCTATATTTGTCACTCGATTAGAAATGTGGTTTTCTGTCACAACACAGCCAGTCTCTGCTATCGACTGACGGAGGGTTACGGATGTCACTAAACTTGGCATCCTTTAGAGCAACAGGTAGATACAGGCTCCGTGCACACACGCACACACAGGCAAGCGAGCACGCACGCACATATGCACAAAATTCAGATACCAAGTCAAACTATTCAGTGGCTTTTAAGCGGTGGTTACAATGCCATGTGACAGTTTAAAGCATTGATCTGCACACAGGGTGTCTGATGAACACGTTTATGAAGCTCTAAGCGTGTGATGTATCTTTTCCTCTGAGGAGTGAAGCGCTCCCATCATCGCTGCTCATCTGTGCTGTAAGAATTGTGCCTCATCTCAGAAGCAAGAGAGACAGACGGAGAGACATGGAGACAAACAGAAAGGGACAGAGTGTGTTGTAATGAGTAATCTCTACATGTAGCTTTGCATAGCAGTGGCTGGAAAGCTGAAGCGCAGGGCTGACATTTCAGTGACACAGAGAAATAATGAGTTCAGGATGAGGCCACTCGCCCAAGGCTGAGCGCTCAGATGCACCGTTTCAAAAACCAGGACATCCTTGTTTCTTACAGCTTTCATAATACTATCGGATCCTCAAACGGCCATAAACAGCATCATTAAAACTGCAAACTGTCCTTCTATCAGTCTATCCTTCCACTTTTGACACCCATCATTCATTCATCATCTTCTTTAGCTGCTACAGTTTTGTTCATGCAGTTTTTTTGAAGTAGAGGGAGCCAGAAGGTGCTATAAAACATTCTTTTAAAGATAACTTTAATATTCCTCAACACATAGATTAATTACACATGAATTAATTATTGATTGATTGATTAATTTCAACTGTATTTCTGAGGCATCATGTTGTTTCTCTGTTTAGCGAAAGACTCAAAATACGACGACACCGATGAGCTTGATCCACCGCTGCTCTGGAGAAGAAGCCAGTCTGAAGCACAAATCAGAGCTGCAGCAAATTCCAAATGTGATGTCTTTCAAATTAAGGCAGAACATGGCATCCCAGTTCCCTAATTCATCCTAAAGTGACCCAGACTCCGAAAGCGAACTGACTAAAACCGCTGAATGTTTTATTAGGTTTCTACAAAGTGTTAAGCTTCAGCTTGTGTTAAACGCTCTCACAGGATATTATGCTCTATGATTGGATGTTTTTAAAGACATGCAGCTTAGGAGGCACGGTTGACTTATCTCCTTTGGCTATAATGTACACAGGCTTGTGCAGCTGTCTGTTTTGTCCTCATGACTCAACCAGGAGAATTCCACCCCAGCCATACAAGTGCTCCAACTGTCAGTCATCTGAAAATGTCTGCGCATAAACTAAACAAGACTTTGACTTCTGGAGCCCTGAATGTCTGAAAAAAGTCCTCCCTTATCTCCACAGTGAAATTCCCAGTTGGTAGCTGGAATTTGTGGTCAGACTGGCCTTTTTACTCGAAGTAGAATAAAAACGACTTAGACTTATTTTAAATTATATAGGTGCATATATAATGTCACGACTGATCTGTCTTCCTTTTTGCTTTGTGTGCATGTTACTGGAAGATGACTTGCTATATGACATGTTTACCAAGTGGTGTTTGTATGTGCAATGGACCAAATATTTGGCAAAAACTAAGTAGCTGATCAACTCATTAGATCATTAAAAAAATCTAATATCTAAAGATGTTTTGTTAGTCTTGAACTAACTGACACTTAAACGCCTGTTGGGTTTAGGGTCCTCCTGTTGCCAAAAATTCAGGCCAGAATTAAATTTACTTCTCCTTACAAAACCAATGTGACTGTGGAGTGGGAAATGTTCAAGTTCAAGGAAAACTCAGCAGCCCCAGTAAGCCAAATAGTTGAAACTGTGGATGCTATATCTGGCTCTAATTACCTCACAAGGCCAATGTTTGTGCTCAGTCTATGTGTGACCTACGCGCGCGCTCACCCACACACACGCACACGCACACACACGCACGCGCACACACACACACACACACACACACACACACACACACACACACACACACACACACACACACACACACACACACACACACACCTCCCCCAAGGATGTTTTCTTGTGACTGTTGTCATTTCTGCGGGGGATCATAATGACATCAGCAACAGTAACACCTACATCAACAAAACATCAACAAACAGCTCACATTCATATCCATATGCTCTCTCTCTCTCTCTCACACACACACACACACACAAACACACACACACACACACACACACACACACACACACACACACACATACAGAGTGTCTGACCTCATTCCTGCAATCTGTCTCCTGGGAGAAAAAGCAAGAGGTAGATGAGGAAAGGAAAAAATGATATCAGGTGAAATGAAGGGAGCGTATCCAGCTGAGGAGGTGAAAGGGAGTGAAAGAGGAATACGTGATAAAAGCCTGACTGGACAGAAGAGGAGGAGAGGCTTTGGTGATTAGACAGAGGGATAAGTAGAGAAAGACATAGATAGAGGTATCACTGCCGTCCCAGGAGTCGCGTTAATAAACAAAAGGAGGGTAATAAGGCAGGAGAGGATTTGCTAGGCAGCAGATGGCTCTGTGAGTCACTCCCATCACCGGGAATGAGGGGAGACAGGGAGATAAGAGAGGGTGAGGGTGGACAGAGAAAAGAGAAATAGAGACTGATGATGGAGGCAGAGAGAAAAAGAGACAAATCAGTCATGTATACCATCGAAGCACGTCTGCCTTTACTTAAGCAGCCTGTCACTCAAGAAAAGAATAATCAGATTCAGTTGTGTTTTATTTACCCATTGGATCACAGACAGCCACCCCGGACGAGTGAATAAAAGAGGAAAATGTTTCATTGATGCCTTGCTGTCAGCCTCTTTTCAAAATAAGAGACCCTAGTTGACTTTAAAGTCGACTTGAAGTTGGCTTTTTGGGAAGTTTCCAAACGAGTTCTCACCAGAAAGACACCATTGGCTGTTTATTCAAATAGGCCAGAACTCATGTGTGGACATCCACAAATTCTCAGTGAGATTCCCAGTAAAAAATCTATGTGAATACAAAGAATAGTCCCCTTTTACGTTATCAGAAATGACTTAAAGATGAACCCTGATTTTTTCCACACAGTTAAAGAAAAGATTAAATATGTGGTCCTATCACTGTGAAGAGAATCTATGAACCTATAACATAAAGACTGCCAAGATACTAAATCAATTGTTTTAAATTTGTGTTCTCGTAGTCACCTCCTTTTGTTTGGATCAATGCTGCCCCTTGACCTTGCTGTGGGGGTGTCAATGTTTTCAAAAAGCCTTTCTTGTCAGCTCATTGTCAGCTTTAACAAGGATCCATCAGAGATACATCATGGCCTGGATATCGACCGACTGGCTCCTACAGACGCCTATAAGGATCTGTATGTACTGAAGGCATTCTGGATATCATCGCATGACTCACACCTTCTTTGAAGAGAGGGAGAGAAAGAGGAGGAGGGAGAGAAATAAAAGAGAGCAGAGGAAAGCAGGAAAAGCCCCTCTTCTTTCTCCTCCAGAAGCCAAGGACAGGCTTGTAATTGGCTTAAACCATATATGGGGAGAGGAGAGGAGAGGAGAGGAGAGGAGAGCTTTCAGAAGAGAGCAGAGACAGGAAAAGCATTGAGGGAAAAGGAGATGGGAAGAGCAGGGAGAAGGAGAGAGGGATGAAAGGGCAGAACTGCAGAGATGTGCTGATTAGCAGCATGGAGGAAGATGAAGAGGAGGGAAAGTGTGCGGGGGTTGTCTCTGCATTGGGATTGTGAATGAGGAAGGAGAGCCATTGATCAGATGTCACCATAGTTTATAGGGACCTGACTAACAAGCATCAACACTTGAAGGCTGTATGAAGGCTCTAATGTAACCACTGCAACCTCTTTGGCCTGCCTTTTTAAGCTATCCCATACCAACTACCCTGACCCTAACCACGCCCCTCCACCTCCCTTACGATGTAGTCCATCTCTCTTCTAAGCTAGACCTACTGTATAGTTTGTCATAACCATGATCTTTACTTCAGTATTAACCATAATGTAGCTGCCATGCACAGATTTTGTAAAAAAAAAATAAAAAAAAAATAAGAAAAAAGAAATAAGAAAAAAAAAGAAAGTTCCAGCATTGGACACTAATATGGATGTTTTTTTATCTTTTTGAGCAGTGTTCATCATCCACAAGGTTAAAGCCACAAGCAGAAACCAGTGTGACACTGAACTCTCCAAAATGCAGCTACTGTAGAGTGGAAGGAGAAAATGACAAATAAAAGACAGAGAAGAAGAAGAAAAAGAAGAGATGCTTTCCCTCATATCAGTGAATCATCACATTACACCTTACACGCTGTCTGCCTGTCTGTCTGTCTGCCTGCCTGCCTGCCTGCCTGCCTGCCTGCCTGTCTGTCTGTCTGTCTGTCTGTCTGTCTGTCTGTCTGTCTGTCTGTCTGTCTGCCTGCCTGCCTGCCTGCCTGCCTGCCTGCCTGTCTGTCTGTCTGCTCCGAGCCATCAAAACACTCTGAGCTCTGAAAATCAAACCTGACATCCCACACTGGGTGCCACTTTGTATTCTGACCAACACCATAAAGAAGATACTCCCACAAGATGCTCTAATAATAGCTGAAATATGTCTGCAGGCTGATTCAAAACAATTGTTGCTAGAAGAACTGGGTTTCCTGTTACTCATTCTCACTAATATATTCCAAAGGACAAACTCAAGTGCCATTTAATTAGACAAAGGCTGCTAGCAGCGCCCACTGAAGAGTGGCTCCTGTATCTTTTTATCAATGGCAGATGGAAATTCCTAATTACTAACCCCAGGAAGCCTTTTGGTCGTCCTAACCGTTGGGTACAGAGATGATTAGCCTCGCGTGAACTTTCCAAGCACAGAGTCCTAGCATCTCTCCTCCCACTCCCCAGCATCAATATCACTATGCAAAACCTGCCTGTGTCAACTCAATTTATTTTCCAATTTCCTGCAGGGTGAAAGACTACCTCTCTCTCTGTCTCCCTGTCTGCCATCTATCACTCTACAGCCCTCTATTCTCTGTTCCTCCTCTCTTTTCTCTCTATCTTTCCATGTGTGCACTCCTCTTGTCTCTTATTTGTCTGTTTCCCCCTCAGTTGAAATTACAGCTAGCGCGGTGTGTTGTCTTCCTCCTCCACATGCTAGACAGCTTATTCAGAAGGAGCAGACAGGGGCGGACTACTCATGGTTTATGTAAGAGCTGAAACAATCAGTATCAATTACGTGAGCAGTGGACTGATTGAAAATTAAACAAAAACGATTAAGCGTTAATCAATATTTTTATATTGGCAATGAATCCAATGACTAATGTGAAAGGGGTCGCTCTTAGTGATGAACCCACAGAGATATACAGTACAGAGATTACAAGCAACTCTGGAGCTCAACTTGCATTTTGGTATTTTGTATTTTGGCTCATAGTTTTGGTTTCACAGCACATTCACTGTGTGGTTCAGTCTCAGCTCTCGATAACTTCATCTTCAGCAGCAGCAGACAGCGGACAAAACCCACTGTACACTACCTGCCCAGCAGCAGATAGCAGGCAGACACAGTAAGAGACGAGCTAGTGGACGCAGACACTGGACTTACATTCATCTGGTGGAAACATGACTCCAGATAAATGATAATGCTGCTTCATTTCATATGTGTGCAAACAGACAACTGTTGCTGACGTGTTAGCCAAACTTCATGGGGACATGTCAGAGGTGTGTGTTTTTCAGACTGTTGTGGAGTTCCCTTTCACACAGTGGCCAAAAAAGAGTATTTGCCACTTTTCTGGCTTTATATATATATATATATATATATATGTGTGTGTGTGTGTGTGTGTGTGTGTGTGTGTGTGTGTGTGTATATATATATAAAACATGGATAAATAAATGCATAAATAAACATACTCTTGCAAGTATGAATAAGTGAAAGTTGGTGTATAAACAGATAATGACTGACTATATATTACAACGGTTGTATTAGGAGAAAATATGTCTTCATTTTGGAATTTATAATTGTAGATGCTGTTCATTAATAAACATTTAAAATAGCCAATCCTTACCAATCAACCAAGCTTTTATTAAATGTTTACATACTGAGGTTAAAGTGTTGCCTATTTCATACTGAAAATGTTAGTATCATTAATATCTTGATTCAAACCATATCATCAAGCCCAGATTGCAGCTCTAGTTTACATAAGAGGCCACAGACCTGGCCAGTTGATATTCATGCTGCTCTGTGAACAGCCAACACACACACACACACACACACACACACACACACACACACACACACACACACACACACACACACACACACACACACACACACAAGCACAAGCACAAACACTGGGGCTGGCCGGCTGCACAGGAATACACTATCGACCAAGCAGGAATTTACCAGCCACAACAATTAATCTTGTGGGAGGCAGGTAGTGACTGTGTGTGTGTGTGTGTGTGTGTGTGTGTGTGTGTGTGTGTGTGTGTGTGTGTGTCTGTGCGTGAATTTCTAAGTATGCCTCTGAGAGAGAAATGGGGCGAGACTACAGGATAAGATTGAAGATATCTTTTGCACCGACCGCCCCTGACAGACACTCTCACACAGGCAGACAGACCACATACAAATCCAGACAGGAGATTTTAGAGGGTCAACAGGCAGGAGGAGCAGCTCCTCACATTCGCTCTATACCTGCAGATCATGTAACATTTTCAGAGATGGCTGAGCGTCTGCACCAGACTGGATCTATTTATCCTATATATACACTTTGAGTCATATCTGCGGATCAAGTGAACGTACAAAGAAGTGGCTTTGAAACGCTTGATATGCAGTATGAGGATCTGAATAAGCAAACAGAAGGCTGTAAAACTGAGCTGAACTGTCAAAAGAGCCTAAAAGAGCTATCTGTGTCCATGCAAAGCATCACATTACACCTGCTGTCATCCCCTGACTTTCCTCCATACAAGGCTACATGAATTATTGAGCGATCCCTGCTTTTTCAACTACTACACCTCCGATTGTGCAGAATAAATATTCAACTTGCTTTAAGACAACATCCATGTATACAAAACATTTTTCCCAAGATGGAGCAGAGGGAGAATTTGAGTTTAACAATGCCGTCGTGCCGAGAAAAGAAAAAGAGAATCCATGCAGTCCTGTCATTCACAAAGCAGAGCACATGCTTCCTCTTTATCCATAGTTTTTCCACCAGCAACAACTGTCTCCACTCTGCAGCTCTTTCCTTCAGAGAGGCAAAGCTACTGATGCTACAAACTCCTCACTGCACGAAAATAAAAGCCACGACATTCAGAGTCACATTTGCTGGTTTGTGTACTCACCTTTGTTCTGAAGGAGTGTGAGTTTGTTGCTCGGTGTGTGTTATGAGCTCCGCAGCGCAGCAGGCAGCCTCTCCTCTCCGTCTCGCTCCCACTGCGAGCTGGAGTAGTGTGTGTGACAGAGTGCGTGTGTGTGTGTGTGTGTGAGCTCTCTCACTGGCTATTGTTACAGGGAAGGAAGCCAAACTGAGCATGCTCCAACATGAACAGCCCTTGTGGTTGGCATGGAAACCGGGAAGCGGCTGTTGTGCTCGAGTTGTGAGGTGCTTTCTGCTCCAGACACACGCACACACTACCACACATACACACACACACACACACACACACACACACACACACACAAAGTGCAGACAGGTGCTGCTGCTGTGTCGTCATCCTGGCCACTTTTCAACGCTTGATTAATCCGTCATTCTCCGTCATTTCATTCTCTTCAGTCAGACTGAAGTGACAGCTGTTCTATCAGCCGATAACCTGGATCACATACAGAAGTTCACAGAGCGTGTGGGATAAAAGCAATCCACCACAGTGCCGAGGTCTCCAGACCGAACCACAAATGGGACCAATGCCAACAGAGACACTGCCACGATCACATGATGCATCTTCTCTCCAGAACATACTGTGACAAACCTCACATCCTGTCTAAATTAATGAGCGTAAAAGTTAGGGTCTTACAGCTCTTTTTGCATTTTTTGGGGGGTATTTCATGCCTTCGTTGCTAAATTTACAGTAGAGAGATAACAGGAAATGAGAGTGGGAGAGAGTTGGGTAATGACATGCAGCACAGACTGGACTCAGACCAGGGATGATGCCAGTCATGGTTACCACTTTATCTCCAGGCAAGCACAGAGCACCACCTTTTTAATGTTATAGTTGACCCCTACACAGCATAACAAAGCATTTATCTTAATTTTAGACTCTTCAGAAAGGCCTACCAGAACACCAGTGCAAAATACTGTAAACATCATGGTTAAATGATGTGTCTATAGTGACATAACTGAGAACAACCTCTGTGTTGAACAAGATAACGACAAAATATTGGTCACATGTCTGACTGAGGTGCAATGTTGAAACATCCTAGCTACACTAAATACATCTTTTTGAGGGCATCAGTTCAGCGTGTTTTCTACATTTGTCATTTCCTGTGACTGGTTTTGCATTCTGGCCAACACACCTGACAAAATACTGGGATGTGTATGCACTATAGCATGGCTTTTATCTCCTATAGTGAACAAAAATTATTAAAAAACATTGTGCATGTATTTCTCAGACTGTGAGCACACACTTGTTCATTGTGCACATGAATACATCTGGCATTACATAGACTGTTAAACAAACAAAAACATGGTTTGGGGGGAAATTCAAGGACTTTGTCCAGTAAAGCAAATTTAAAGATGACTCAATATGAACGAACATGAGTTGAACTATTTTCCATGTGATTCTGAATATTAAGAATGTCCTCCCGAGGAAAACAACAGTATAAGTACTTTAAGCAATTGCCCACAATGATATACAGCATTACAGCCACAAGCACGCAGGAGGAGGATGGATGGGTCAAGAAAACATCTGTTTTCAGTGTTGGTTTCTTTTGACCATCACCACAAGGTTCTCTAAACTTAGCCACGTGGTTATTTTTGTCACCATGACAACAGGTCCCTTAACCCTAACAAATTAATTATTTTAATGCAAACCTATTTTAACCAAGTCTGTTTACTGTTTATACCTCACAAAAACTGTCACCATCACATTGTTGCATCATAATTTCTTCGTCTATCATGAGTTATGAAAATGAATGGATTAAGAGATATTTCTGTATCACCACACAGCACTTGTCTTTAAATAACACCGGGGTGACTTCAATGTGACATTTCTATCTCTATTCTACCTCTAAATCCAATTTTCCTCATTAATATGCACATTTATTTACACAGCAGGATGCTCAATATGTAATCAGATCATCCGCTCTGTCAGAGGAACATGTGTGGTAAAAGTGAACAATTTTTACATGCGACACATCAACACCATGCATGAATGTTGCGTAACTGACAGCATGTGGTGTGTGTGTGTGTGTGTGTGTGTGTGTGTGTGTGTGTGTGTGTGTGTTTGTGTGTGTAAATTTGCCATTTGCTGGCTATATAGAGAGAGACTGCAGGGGCATTCCACAACCCTGACTTCCTGTGGGAATAAGTCACAAGAGGCACCATGCAGGCATCAGACAGATGGCTCTTGGTGTGTTTATGTCTATGAACTACAAAATGAGTACAAAGAGAGCTATGGATAACTGTCAATTGGAGACAAAATGATATGATAAAATATGGGTCACTTCCAGCACGTTTGCACTGCCAGAATTACACCAAAACCAAAACCTTTTCTTTTGTTTCCCCCATCTACACAAGCCAAACTTTAAGACACCACTTTTTTCACTTTGCTTACTTTGGTCCAACTCCATCATCCGCTGTGCGAGCAAGAGTGCCAGAGCGAGAGAATAGGGCAATATCAGGTGTTGCTGAAGCCATTATCTGTCCAAGGTGTGTTCATGAAGCGCCTACTGTTCTGCATCTCAGGGCTAACTGCCATCAAAAGAAATGTGCTAATTCACTCCAGGCTGTTCAAGCATTTCTCCAATATTTAGCAATCAATATGGCAACCACAGCAGGGCATTAATCGGAGGATGGAGGTGGGACAGTGTGTTTACGCTGCAGTACATTAATATACAGTATGTAATCACTGCCAAACGGACCATGGTGAAATCCACTTTTACACTCTTTAATGGCCATTTGAATTCTGCAGTGACTCCATGGGAGCAAAATGACTGCAGCTGCTGCTCAGGTTGTAAACAGGGAAGTGCTGAACGCTGCTGAGGACCTGGACAACATCAGCATCATGACAAGCCTCTCACATCGAGAGCCCGAGCAGAAGTGCAACTATGCTCATAATCCATTAACTGTTTTGTTGATTCCAGCATCTCAAATGTGCATTTAATTGTACATTAAGCAGCTGCTTTGGACTGTTGGATGTATTAAATCAAATTACATTTAGCTCTGGGATATTGTGACAGGAATTCTTCACTATTTTCTGACATTTACTGTATCAAATGATTAATCAATTAATCAAAACAGCCGTCAGGTTAATCAACAGTTCATTATTTGCAATCAAGTGAAAGCTTTGCATTTACCTCGATCTTGAGGCTCAAAACTTGACTAAATTAAACTTACCATCAAATGGAAGCCAAATAGCAACCTGTCAGACAGAGGGGGATGAATTGATGAAATTAACTCTGTGCCACATAGAGTTATATAACATGATTATATAAATGATTCACATTAAGGCTGCTTTTTGGACTACTAGAACCTGAAAAACACTCTAACACTTTCACACTGGACAAAAATCCTCCAACATTCACAATATCTGGCTTTTGTCTTCAGTGGAAAATGCAACAATCAGCATTATTATTCACTAACTGTGAGTGTGCCATTAGGTGTTGGGCAGGGAGCATACAGTGGGACTATCAGAGCGCGTTTGCCAAAAACAGCTGCCTGCTGGTCCTGGAAACATGACAGAGAGCAGAATTTGCACAACCAAAACAATGAGCTAAAAGAGGCTAAAAAGCTCCACAGAGCTGCAGAGGTGATGATAACTGTTTGTGACTACGAGTGACACCTTACACATTAGATGTAGCCATTCTATCCATTGTTAATATAGAAAAATCATTATGGAGCTTTAAGACCTCAAAACTTGGTACATGATTCATGTAAATTGTAAATGTGCTTGTACTGTGCTTTGGCTTATGTTCTACATTGACAACGCATTTTGTCAGCGTGTGTGTGTGTGCGCGCGTGTGTGTATGTCTGTTGGTGTCCATGTTGGCCCTATCCTGTTATCAGAACCATACATAGAGCTCTAGGTGGTACTGACACCAACAGTGGAGATGAGATGTATCCACTGAGCTGCCCTTCTCCGCCCGGCGACACGCGGTTAGATAATTTATGAGGGCTCCACCATTGGTTCAATAATTCATAGAGCCCTCGCTCTGCCGTGGGTGAGTCACAGACAAGCCTTTTACTGAAAGAAAGAGAGTGAGTAAGGCACAATGAGAGAGAGAGGGAGAGGGAGAGGGAGAGAGAGACATCTGTGGTGTGCAAACTCAATAAGAACTTGCCACACCATTACTTTTTGAGGCTTGCTAAATTTAGCACGGCTTCCATGACTCAGGGGAGGAGCTGCACGAGGAGCTGAAGGAGGGTGAGCCAGCTTTTAGTCTCGAGGAAGTAACCCTGGAAGCCCAAAAGCATGAAGCATCCTTCTGAAGCAGAGGGTTTTTCCTGAGCCAACAAACACAGCAGGAAGTAAAAACAAGACAGGCTTCAGTCATGTCATTTGTCCATATTATTATGCACACACCAAGGAAGGCTAATAGAGTGCGCACATGGAGTGTGTTCACAGAATGTAGACCTCAATGCTGCACAATGGCTGTTGCTGTTAGTTCTCCTGGGGAGGAACAATGCATTGTTGTTGGTCCCTTTGGCTGGGAATGTTTACATATCGGGGGGGGGGGTTAATACAGGATGTCGTAAAAAATGGCCTTTGCCAGTGTGTTTATCTGGAGCTTGATTGCTTGGCAACCACAAAGGCATTGTGGGGCACAGTGCGGTCCTTTGATTCAAGGCAATCAATAGGGCGATGGGTGGAGGTTGATGGAGGGCGCAGAAAGGCAGAGAGTGGCACACATACAGGAAAGTAGACGTAGGCTCAACACACTGAACTATATTCCAACCATTAACTGGGCTTTTCTCCACTGACATAAAGGTAAAGTTGGGTAAGCTCAGAATGACGTGTATGCTCTGTACTGCTCACTGTACATCGTCTGTGGTGTACAGTTCTGCAAATACACCAATTTGTTCTTCTTCAAAAGAGCAATGTAACAATTAGCTTAAGAAATATTATAAACAACTGCAACTAACAAGCATTTAAAACACGCATGTCTTTAGAAAGATGGTACAAAATCTTAACATCCTTTTAAATTACAAGGGATGTGAAAATGATGTGAATGGGTTAGGACCCTGATGTATTCAGTCATAGGGGAAATTATGAAAGAATTGAATAAGTGCAGTGTGAAATTGTCCAGTACATACTCCTGATAATATTGTAGAGTGAGAAAGGTGGGACCTACATCTCTTCAGTCATTCCTGGACTTGGCTTCATTTGCAGATTTCATATTTTGTGGTTGTGTGAACACACATAACAATCAATTCAATTCATTCAATTCAATGAACTTATTTTCTAATGAATGCATGGATGACTAATAGGGCTAATGATTAACTCCCGATTCAATACTATCATGATACTTGCGTGTCAATTCAGTATGTATTGTGATTTCCAAGTACTGCAACTCAATATCATGATATATAACAATTTTTGTTTGCTTTTTAACACTAGACAACGAGAAATAGTTGAATCACACAATTCTAGACTATATCATGAGTCAGTCAGTCCTTCTGAGTTTTATTTCAGCAGCATCATTGCTATACAGCATATAAATGTTTACATTTAGCTATTCCTGCTCATCCAGGAAGTGCCTTAAGACAACAATACAAGACAAAGGGGTTCTGATCACATATCTGCAAAACTAATGATATTCCCACCAGCCTTTGCTGCCTATTGTGTACTTAGCTGAAAGCAAGATGCTAATGTAGAGCTGCATTTAACACCGCTGTGCCAAGCATGGCTGACTCTTGTTCTGTGACTGGCTCATTTAGGTATAAGCCTCACTCTGTTCTTATAGTAGGATAGTTGTATGATCACAACGCAGCACGGGAAGTGACCCATTTCCCTCAGTAACTGCTGTTTCATTCACTCATGACGTGTGTGGGTGTGCACAACCCACATCCCTGGGCTCAGAAAAGTAAACCAGGGATGTGGGTTAGTGAAAGGAAAGTGCCCATGACATTTTCCCACATGCCATGGTGACATCTTCGAATGTCGTTTCTGAACAGCAGCTGACAGATATTGAAATTACACTCACTTTTCAAAGAGAGAAGCAAAAAACTACATGACTTCAACAACTGTTACCTATTACCAATATTGATATACATTTCCTGTTAATCATCGAATCAATTAACTGATTAACGGTTTCAGCACTTCTGACAAAAACATCAATAACCATACCAAGACTGGGTCTCCTCACTATAGGTCCAACATTTTCAGTGCAAAACATGGCAGTGTTTTGTACTGGGGTGTTGTGTGCAGGCTAATTTGTTGTGATGATCTGCTCTGCTCAGCAACAGCCAAATATGCTGGTAGTGTATGTTTTTATTGATTAGACCAGGCAGCGCAGTAGAACAGATGTCCTGCCTGCCTGGGAAAGAGGAAAAATGGAAACCAGGGCCACACGTAACCATCATGACCCATTACCCTGATTCATTATTTAATTTTCCATCCACTCCTGACGGGGCTGATAGGAAGGAGAGCTGCACAACCAGCACAACTCCATTAAACTGGCATTTACATGTCAGATGTTACATAAAGAATACTGTCTGACCTATATTCTTGGATGTGTTTGCTAATGAGTATTTGAGTGTACAGTATGTGTGTACACATGCTTCCTCCTGAGCCTTGTATTGGCTGATTTAAAGCCCTGTGTGTGGAGGAGAGCCTGCTCTCATAATCAGCATGCCTGCAGCTGCACAGTACACTGAATGAACCCAGCCCTCCTGATGGGAAGCCTTGAAATCGGATTTTCCTGTCAATCTATCTGTCTCCACAGTGTACCATACAGTCCTTCTCAAAGCTGGGTCTCTTGTACACATCTACAAGCCTCTCTCATCAGCCTTGATTGCTCCCCTCCAGATGATACCACAGATGTAGTTAGTGCAACTGATGTACTGCAGGATTATGCTGCTGGTGGCTAATATGGCTTTCATCATCATTTCCACTACAGATAAACACTAAACTGGTTCTGAGGTTGAAATATCACCACAGGGAAATGAAAAAAGGTGCACTTTCTTTACTATGTTAAACAGCTCTATTTCATTCCATAGTGCCACATAAGAGAACAGAGTGCCAAGAGGTACCAGCATGCATCTGAATAAGTATTAGCCAAACAGGAAATTGCTAGTAAATCTCCTGCTCTGCAGAAACATGACTGGGCTTCATTCATCTGCAAAATGGATGCTTCTCTTAATATTCTGCCTAAATTAATCGCCTCAGTAGATACAGTAAACACAGGGTTGTTGACACATCGACACCTCCATGCAATATATCTGCAGATGGTGCACTGGACTGACTGTATTGAATCTACAGAACTGAATGTAACCAGGACACTTTCAGTCAAGGCAAGATTAGCCTCTGAAATACAGACGCATACACACACACATATACACTCATTCCTTTAGCACTGTAACACATATATATAACATAACCATTCATAACTCATTCATTATTCAATGTTTCATTTAATGCTATACAAATCCTTTTACTCGTACGACTGTCTTCACTGCCTTAAGTACTACTGTTGGAGGGGTGGGTGGGCTACAACAGTCCTGGCATCTCGCCCATGGTGACCAGTCATGCTCACATCATGAATGACCCCCCACAGCATGTGATCTGGGGTGAATGCGACTGTCCCCCAAGTGTTAGGGCCATCAGGGCCATGGGAATGAGCGGGATGTTCAGGCACCCCCAATGAAATGACTACACCATCAATGGCGACATCCTCCTGATAGAGAGCTGTTCCCCCCTGCTCTGATGGATGTTCACATTTCCCCCCGTGTGTGTTGCTGAGACTGGAGATGGTCTCCTTGAGGCATGGGATGTACTCTCAACACCCCCCACTCACCTGATACGTCCGCTCAAATCGCAGGGCTACGTGCCCGGGTGGGTCAGACCATGACCCCTAACTGAATGGGAGCATATGAAGTTGAGCACATTTCTGGGCTATTCATGGCAAAAGTACAGAGCATAACCAGAATGTCAGCATCAGCCAGTCATCCTCCATCTCCTCTTCATCTCACACACACAACCTCAACCAGCCTTTAGCAGCAGTAACTGGTTGGCATTATTACAATTATTTATATATTGTCATTTGTTGTTGTGCTGTTGCTGTTGTTGATGATGATAATGATGTTATCAGTATGATGATTTTTGTACCATTATTTGTGCCCTTTATTTTATTTTAGGGCTTTTGTTGGATGTTGTCTTCTCTAACTGTCTCACTTTATGTCTCACCTTATGTCTTCACTTTACACCAATTAAAAAAACAAAAACAAAAGAAACATCAGCATTAACAAATCAATAGAGCAAGCTGGCTGAGGTATATTATAATGCAGAATATTCAGACAGTGGGCAAGGCTTTTTGAATCTCAATGACTTAGGCAGAATTAAGGCAACAGGCAAGAACTGCTGGAGGCAATTACTCTGTATGAGGATGATGTCCATCAAACATAGTTGTGCTAAAGAGGGTAACATTATGCAACAATGACATAACTGAGGGTCCAAGGAAAGAGTGGGAAGCCAACAAGGTCGCTATACTTTGAATAACGTCACATAGAAAAGCCATTAGAGGAGACCTTGGGCTGTCTCTGAATGAAAAGCCACTAGCTTTTCCCATAAAAAAGGGGCTTCTAATGTTAGACACGGTCAGAAAGCAGAGAAGACACTGTGGGAAAAGCCGCTGCTTATTTAAGTGAACAAAAAATGACATTTTCTATTTCAAGCATGGGGATTAAACTGTACGCAGGAAACAACGTGGTCAGCCAGGTTGCACAGCAAGTGTATTTTATATTTGGTGTGCACAGGACCGTGTGCAAACAAACATTAGCACTGCATGAAAAAATCCAGCCTCCTCATTCATTTCACTGCAGGAGAGCACACACAGAGGGCTGTGGCAAGAAACGTAAAGCTGCCCGGCAAAATGTTTGAGCATGGCTGAACGTTTTCTGCACTGCAGTGTGAGCACAGTGCATTGGCTAATCAAACAAGTGCAAGCACACATTCCAAGCACACATTTGTAAGGTAAATGGGATAATCCTACTGTCCACCTCTTCATTAACAAGGATGGAGGATGAAAGAATGTCCCTGTGATAACTTTCCAGAGTTGGAAATTGTGTCTCAGAATATTATAAACTGCTGTGCAGTGTTTTGGTGTCTAATAACCTTCAAACTCATGGATCTATGACTCAAACTGGTCTTCCTAGATTATATTTCATATCTTGTCACCAGTACTTTCAAAAACACCTCTGTCAATGAGGAAGACCTGCAGATTTTTTTTAACACAATGCAATTAGTCAGAAAGCTGGGGCCAGAAGTTTGAATGTCATGTTCCCTCAGTATATCCTGGTCCAGACTTCTTAATATATTGAACTTTAGAGGTTTTTGAGCGTTACGCGTAGTGCACCTTTCAGGCCCCAAAGATGCAGGCCAAGCTAATGAGATGTGCATGCACCAAAATGGAATTAAAGCAATTAATCTATGATTATCTTTCCAAAATATCAAGATGTAAGCTACATAAGGCTGATGACGGATGAAATGATGGAACGTTTTAATTCATGTATTGTGATCATTTTGAATGATTCTAGGCCACAGGCCTACACAGGCACCCACTGCATCTACAGTGTGAACCTTGTCTATGTGTGAATCTGTTAAGCCCATCCCCGCCCAGCCCAAAATTAAATCTTTGTTTCAGATGGCTTTACAGTAAGAAAAGGGAGAAGAAAACCCTTCACCAGAACATCTTCTGGTAATGCTGCAGCACTATTTCTCTTTAAGCACCTCATAGGGGAGAGAAACAGTGGGAGAGAAAGAAAGGAGGGAAGAAGCAGACCTGTGGTTTAATCCTTATTTTACCAACCAAATCGCTAACGGCTACGCAGATGCACTGAGAGTCAGCTCAGGGTCGTCAGCCTCTCCAACCTGACAGTTTCCTCTGGGACGCTGCCGATCAACAAACCAACCTCTTTACTGAACACAAGCATGCCGATGCAGCTGTTTTCAGGATGATCCTTCCTACTGGTAAAAATGTGCTCTGACCTGAATCTTAATCGTACATAGGAAGGCTGCAGACATAAACACATGCACACACACAAACACACAAGCTGAGGCCGTCTTCAAGCTGTCAGGTAGAGCAGCACAGAAGCTTTCAGTCTCATTAGCATTCTGCATCTGGCTTCACATCACAACACACACAGACGCGCGCGCGCACACACACCCGCACACGCACACACACACACACACACACACACACACACACACACACACACACACACACACACACACCAGGAGCAGTCTCCTTTGAGAGAAACATATTTTGCCGGTAAAATGCCACTGCCTTCACTATATATATTTTTTTCTTCTTCTTTAAGAAAAATGCTCCTGGGCAAAAATCCACTCGCTCAGAAAGCTATTTTTGTTTTGTTTTCTATTTTCTGGAAGAGCCACTAATGGTTAATTACTTCAAGGCTAGCCATTGGAGGGATTTGGTGAGTGATTCTTGTCTCAGTAGCAATTTAAAAAATACCACAGTCTGAATGTGTTTTGTCCATCAGCTAACTTACAAACTTGTGGTTTCGTAAAAATAAAATCTTTGACTATTGCCCTGAAAGCCCATCCTCACCAGAAACACAACCATATAGGTGCTTTGCAATGTTGCTTTGCTAGACTTTGCAAGCAGATATCGGGATTCAATTTTCTGTTTATTGTTGGGCTGCCTCTAGTGGCCATATTATGACGGGACAGAGCAGGAAGTCAGGTGACTCAGTGTAAAGAGCAAGACAGTCTGCAATCGGAGGAGAGTGGGTGGATGGAGGGGTCAGACAAACACAGGACTTTCACACAGGAGCCCACTGTTCATGTCCCCTGAGAAACTGAAAGTCAGCGTCACATAAGGTACTTACATTACATGACGTAACTAACAGTAACATACTTATTTTAACCCATGACCTTTTTCCTATAGCTGCGATATATATCGTTTTGGGAGTCATTGGCAATCAACCTATTCAGCCATTCAGGTGAGGATTTGTTGGGCCTGAAAAGGAAGCAGACGTGTGTCACTGACAAACACCAGTCACTACAGTGACATGATCCCTCTCTGCATTCCTGCCAAGTGTTCCTTGTAATGTACAGTGAAGGCCGATGCACACTTTGATTCCTTGGCTCTACAGATGTTGGTAAAAAATTGGTATGGAAAAAAAGAAAATGGTAAGTTTAAGACAGGTGTTAATGGGGAGTCTGTCCCCTTTATCTCCAGCTACTCCTACTTTTTTCCTCTTCTGTAGGGAAAAAGCAGTGAATGTAAGTTTGGCCAGAGGTGGAACAGACTGGAGCATTAGAGCATGTAGTGTAGAAAAGAAGAGGGAAAAGGAGGTGCAGTGAATAAGAGCAAGGTTACAGATGGTTGTTAGCGAAGGAGAAAAAAAAGGTTGGATGTGGAGGCAGAATGAGCACAGCTGGAGTCCTGTCTGCAGCTTTACTCATGGTTACACCAGATGATGGGTGGAGAGGTCTGACATTGAGGGAGCTTTTACGCTGCCACAGGCTATCAGCGAGGTTGGTGCTTTTAGAAAATGACTGCACTGACAGCAAGCTGCTGCTGCAACTTCAAAGTAACCACCTCCATCTTTTGTCTGATTTACTAGAAACCTACCTTACAGTCACTTAACGTGTAAAAGTGCAAAGGCAGCTTTCCAGGTCAGAGTGGAGTTATGACAGATGCAGCGAGCAGTAAACACGTCAGGCCAAAATTAGAAACATCTTCAGAGATGTTTTTAGACATGCAGAGTTTTGGTGGTGATGTACAGAATAGACTATTAAGCACAGCTGCAGGTTTTGTCCTACTGTATGCTAACACTATCAGACTAATAAACCTGAATGGATTATGCAGACTAATCCAGATAATAATATTATGGGATGAAGGTCACATTAGAGAAGGTTACACCTCTCTTGTATTGCAAAGACATTACAAATTAATTCTGTAAGCACGTAAAATATTAAAAACCACAAGTTTGTCATGTAAACTGTTAACAAATATTTGGTTTTAGACACTAAAATGCTGTACAGAACACAGCAAACAACATGAACAGCAGAACAGAGATACAGAGTTTCAATCAGGTTTCATAGCATTTGTATGGCTTGTTATTTCAATTAAAACTACTTGAATGTATTTGATTGTTTGTATTTTGTTCTGTTCTTTATGGTTGAAATTAGATATTTTACATGTGAACTGTCT
This sequence comes from Chaetodon trifasciatus, assembly GCA_037975065.1. Taxonomy (NCBI): domain Eukaryota; kingdom Metazoa; phylum Chordata; class Actinopteri; order Chaetodontiformes; family Chaetodontidae; genus Chaetodon; species Chaetodon trifasciatus. The sequence goes on from JBBMOE010000083.1 coordinate 724,834, forward strand.
GAAAGCCATATATGGCTGCATTTGACTTCATCACAAGAGAAATGCTGCTTGGTGTGTGACGTCACAGGTGTCCACATGTGAATCTGTCACAAGTACTAAACATGTGAAATGTGTTTCACATTGGCTGAATTCATTTTTTCTGAGAACAATACAACAGGGAAAAATACTTTATGACAAAGGAAAGGCCTGCACTCTTAATCTTATGTAAATGCATTGCATCATAATGTATTTTCAGAGTTACTCTGTCATGTTTAATGGAATTGGATTATTATTACTGATGCATAAATGTGTAACTAGTATTTTATTGTTTGTTTTTTTTAACTGTACAGCTGGTAGTTTAATCTAGAATAATTCATTTGATCTTACTAGATCACATTATTTGCCTGTAAAACCCTAATTCAATGTAGCTATCAACTAAAGCTGTCAGAGAAATGTAGTGAAAGAAAGGTGTAAAATTTGCCTCCTAAATGTAGTTGAGCAGCAGTATAAAGTAACAGAGTATGAGAGTTCTTGAGTTAAGTACAAGTATCTCATAACTGAATCTGAGCACATACTTGAATAAATGTACTTTACACCAGCGAGCACAGCCTGACGATAAACTAAACAAAACATAACCAATAAGCTTGACAGACATTTCATTCTATAAATATAAAACATGCAATCTGGGCTTGCTGAGAGTATACTGTTTATTGCCAGGATCATGCTGAGGTATATTCCAAACTGATTATATCAACCAAATATCAAACGACTGAAGCTTATTCATCTCTGGTGACTCTGTTTGCAATATCAAGCAACGCTGTGAGGCATATCAATCCCAAGGTTCAGAGACTCATGGCTAGAATCTGTATTTATTTGTGGAGAAGGAGTCGATACACTATCCATGTCCTTCACAGTAACTCTTTTTTTACACTGCTGCATGTCTGTGTGAGTTGTACAGTATGTGCGTTTATTTGAAGATATCTCAGCCAACCAGCCCAGCCAGCCTTGTCAGACTGACAGAGCATGGATGCTAAGCGCCTGTATTAGCATTTTATCAAGTGACCTTCCTGCTCTCCAGCCTGCCTGTTAAAAACTGTTTTCTTTCACTCCAGCCTTCACTTTCCTCCAGTGAACACGCAGTAAGTAGCTCTGTATGACCCAAACTGCACCACATCACTCAGAACTGTTGGACCAGGACAGATAACTCTCGCTCTCAGCATTAACTGTGTCTCCAAGACTATGCAGCCATGTTTTGAGGATTTATTTACATTCAGTGTAAAAGGACATAATTAACTGTTTCACCTCCAGCAGCAGTGTTTCTTGATGTATCCCAGAGGCAGTTTATTGTTGCCACAGCTGCCTGGTTCTTAATTACTCCAGTGGTAATTAGTAGCTGTCCATAATTGGGATAGGGACTCCTGACTGTCATCCACCCATAATGCCCTTTGTTGATTGTGTTTGCAGGTGAAAAGGGTGACAGGACACACACACACACACACACACACACACACACACACACACACACACACTCACAGAGTCCATCAGGCTGCCTTCATGTGGCTGTGCATGCAGAAGGGGATGTGTTACAGTTTATCCTATGCAGGAACAAAGGAGGTTCTCAGGGGACAATGGGCTCAACATACGAGGTTCGATGCTGATTTGCTGCCCTGAACCTCATCGGTACTTAGTTGACATTATTTCTTTTGACTTCAATGTCTAAAAATAAAAACTTAGATGGCATCAACCAGCTTAACATCAAACATCTTTTCCAGTGAATTATTGTGGCCAATTTGCTGAAAATGTCTTCAGTTCTTTTTAGGCATGTGTAATCACTGTGGTCCTGAATCAAGGTTGCATTCCTCTCGTCTCTGACTGAAAGGGCTGAGTGCCTTTTCACTGACGTCAATATCAAAGTAGAGGATTTTTACAGACATTTGTCTCTCTATTCTGCTTTGTACTATTTTAAAAATGTCCCTGTTCCTGCATGTCAAGAAGTTGCAGCTTGTGGTGTAAAGCACATTGCTGAGTAGTCTGAGGAATAACTGAAGCTTCAAGCCAAGACGAGGTCTGCACCCTCAGCAGACTCCAGTCAATAAAAACTGCTGGAACAAGCTGTATTGTATATGACCCAGTTGGATGATGAGGTTGATCTAACCATTATCTAAACCCTGTGGAAGGTCATGGGTGGCTGGAGCCTGTGCCACCTTACATTGGGTGAGAGGTGGGTTACAACCTGGATAGATGTCAGTATATCACAGGGCTGACACAGACAGCCAATTACACTCAGATGCACCACTAACCACTGCACCACGCCACCCTGGTTGAACTCTATATAACATAATAATAATAATATCATGTATAAATTTGGATGAGAATGTTAAACGTGAAACTTACTTCCTGATCTTGGCTACAAAATCAGAACTTCATGGCTTTCAACCACATTTCACAGTCTTAATCAAGAGATGCAGTTTGCTCAGTTATCACTATTAGACCAAAATTCCACACTTTCAATAGGTCACATGATGACAACTGAGCACACTCCATCCACTAAGGGACACTGTGAGATGCAGTTTAAAGATGCAGAAGAGGCTAGTAAGCAGACTTTGATTTAAGAGGGTTTTTTGGTCAAATAAATGTGGCAAATGTACGCAAAAATCACACATGCATTAATCAAATTAATGTTTAATATGATGACATATGACCTACTGTTTAAAAACATTTCTTCTTAACTAAATGTTTCGTGAAATCACAAATTTGGATATATGACCATCCTGACATGATGCTACTCGCTTCAATTTATCTGCTTGCAGAGATGGTTTGTCAGCTAAAAATACAAAATACAACCAGACAAAACTGACAGTCTACACTGTAAAGTGGTGTCATTTTTGTAGTCAGCTGTATACTGTGCAAAAAACAGCTCATAACATAGAACCTTAATCCCCTAATGACCACAGTAATGAGAAGTCAGTGGTCTAAAAAAACACCTGATCTCAGCCAATAAGTTAATGGAAGGTAATTATACTCTGTCCAGCCAAGTTGATGTTGCTTTAAAACAAAACCAGTACATTACGATGCCTGTCACAAGTGTACACATTAGCATTAGAGGACCCCGGGGCCCTTAGTATACCTGCCAGACATTTCTGCTGGCTTAGCCTGACAGATCGACCTGTCTCATTAAATCTAGTGTTATTGACTGAGTGTGTGTGTGTGTGTGTGTGTGTGTGTGTGTGTGTGTGTGTGTGTGTGTGAGTGTGTGTGTGTGTGCGCGCGCACGTACAGCCATCTTTCTGAGAGCGTTAGTGAGTGAGGATATTTTGGCCAGTCCTCACTTTCAGACAGACCTTCAACGGGCTGTTTGAGGGTTAGGTTAGAGTTAGGCTTAGGTGTAGGTTTAGGGTTGAGGTAAGGCATTTTAGGGTATATCACTCAGTGTCCTGACAAGGATAGCAGTGTGCGTGCACGTATGTATGTATGTGTGTGTGTAACTAGCAGGAAACAGGACGAATTGACCTTTTAACACATCAGCTCACTAAGTAAGACCATGTAGAGCTCAGATAGAAAGCAACAAAGCACTACTATGTGGAGGTACATCTATAAGTTTCTACAATGTAGTGTCTCCCACTGAGCTGGAAATTTTCAGGCAGATAACGCGCAGGACTGAATGATCAAATAATTCCAGTTAAGTCAGCTTAATGGAACAGTTTCCCCTCATGCCCTGAAACACACATTTCTCCATGTTTGCATATCGAAATAACACGAAATCATACCCTCGTTTACAAAGGATTGGCTGTTAAGTGTAATATATCATGATCCACCTAAAACTATAACATTTTCCAGCTAGATTAGAGCTTCTGATGCAGCACTGACGTGAGGTTTAGATATTGCTGGAGTCTTTACTGGCTATAAGACATTTCTTCGACTCATTTTGAAAGTAGCTACTAAGAACTTGGGAAAGACCTTAAACACAAGCTTGATTTATGAATAGGTGATGCAACACCATCCAGGTTGTTAAAACCCCCAAATCCCCAGAAACCAAGGACATGACTTCAGTGGTAGCTATGGACATGTTATCAATTCTCAAATATCCCTGAAAATATTATGAAATTGCTTGTCCCTGAATGCACCAAATTCTAGTGACATGGTCATTTAAAATAACCCTCCAGAAAGAAAAGAAAATGGAAAAGACAATTGTGCTTACTAGCAAAACTAATCAATAAGTCAAGAAAACCATCCACGCCAAGCATTATGCAAGCTAAGCAGGAACAGCAGCATGTTTTATACATCCTGCAGGAAATGCCATAACAAGTCAGATGTTTTCCAGTCACGTGACCCTCATCTTGGAAAAATGACTTTAACTAAGTCTGTTTTCATCAACTATTTATGCATAACATGATGCAGTAGTTCCCATTCCTGGAAAACAAAAATACTACTGCTAGTGCAAATAACACAATTTTACCGTATTCATTAACATTATCTGACTGCGATCTGGAAGTCAGCCAGCCAGCACTCCCATCAGCCCCAGAGGTATTTCCAGTCAGGGCTTGGATGCACCTGCCTGCTGAAGCCCAGTCATCCCCAAAACGTTGCACTAAAAGACTCCCAGGAGTATCTGAGAGACTCGTGGGACCCGCCGAGGGAAATAAGGAATAACTGCTATATTTCATTTACTAAATGGCATCACATACAGAGGACAGACAATAAAGCAAATAAAGGCATCTTTCTATTGCTGCATGGTTTTACACCACAGTCACATAGTTGCATTGCACAGGCTGACTGCTGAGGACAGTGTCCAGGCTGTTGAGACAATTGCCAAAGGTGAAGCCAGTTCAGCCTGGCAGCTGTTTCCCTCCTTTGACTAATGGTAATGACGTTAAGTTATTTAGCATGGGAGTCTGAGGTTGTTTCTGCTCTGCACCGCAGGAACCAAACGCTGATTGTATTAGTCTATTCTTTGATTAGTCAGTTGCAAGAAACACAATCAAGAGCCATTTGGATATTAAAATAATCATGTAGTCATTTTTAAAGACTATAATACGAAATATTTGCCAGTCAGAGTTTCTCATAATGAGTTCCAGTGCTGTTTAGTAGCTGTTCTGGAGCTTTCAGTCATACCACGTGATCTTTCTCAGTGCCTAGTGTGGAACTGTAAATGTTCAATTTTTTTCATTTTTTTTTTTTTTCATATTTTCTGAGCATTCAGGCTTAAAGGAGTGCTTATACATCTCACAGCAAGGTTCATATTAAAGCAATATATATCAATATCATCTTCTATAACTGCCATATCTCAATAAAGAAAATAAAAATAAATGACTCTCTGATAACAACCAATGATATTTGCAGCTCTAGTTAAGATCCAAAGCTTATTTTCCATGTTTTCAAACACCAGGGGCCCAAACAAAGTAAAACTATGACAGGTAGCAGATAGCACGTAAATATTTAGGCAATCTCTGTGGAGACGTGAAAGGAAAATGACAGACATGCTTTACAGTGAGCTGCTGTGCATGTAGCTCATGTATAAAGACTGCTTTGGTCATTAAGGGGAAAGATTAAGCACGTGAAGGTCAGTGTGAAACCACAGTTGAGGACCAGAGACTCAGACGTGCATACTTCAGGTCGAACACTGCCGGTCACTAACCCTGCATCGTTATCTGTATTTTGGTCTCATAGCTCATGATTTGGGTCATTCGTTGTGGTGCAGTTTACTTACTGGGAGTTGCTTTCTGGGCGCTTTCACCTCCATCCCATCAGCGAGAAGAGGTCCCGTTTCTGGGTGGCTTCAGATTCACATTCAGACAGCAGGTTGAACAGTCGCTCCTCTCACTGAAGGATCTGATGTGAGTCACAGGTCGGATGGAAACTGCTCTGACATTAAATCACACACTGGCTGCTCATTCATCTGTTCTCTGTCCTATCCTCGCGCTGGTTTGAGGGATTTTACCGGAGGATCCCGGATACACGACCTCTTTCTTTTGCGGGGTTCTCCTTGGGAACTGTGCCGCCTTCAAGTGCTGCTGGTAAAATCAAGACTCCCAGTTTCCAATTTGGATAAAGGGAAATGTCGTCATTCTTCTCATCATAGGCTGATAATACTGTGGTAGTTTTGTGATATAGAAAATGACGGGTAAAGAGTTTTTTGGTGGCTTGGTTTTTGTCATTTATTGTCTGTTAGCCTGCTTTGCTTGATTAACAAAACAAGAAATGCACCTTGCCCAGAAAGCAAGGGATGAAATGTCTCATTGAGGGTGTCACATGGATCCTATGACAAAATAAATAACTTGATGACTGGGGCTATGTGTGGCCCTGATAATGCCAATATATCTTTTAGGTGCCTTTTATTTTTAAAATCCAAAGGCTGCGAGCCACTCTGGGTTGTCTCTGTTGGCCATTATGGAGGATAAACTGCCTATTTGATTTATAAAAGCAAAAATTCATTGTTTTAGAACATTATTTTGAGAATGCCAAACAAATGAATACAACCGATGTCCAGTCACCCTAAACTTTTATAAAATTTTGATTGCTACTGCAGTATTTGCTACTGTGTTGCTTGATTATCCACAGTGCAGGAATAGTAAGGCACATAGCTCAAGACCCAAGAACATCAAGGTGCTCATAAGATACAGTTTTGCATCTAAAGACATTTTAATCATTTTTTGCACCCTGCTGATGCCTTGTGGTGACAGGTTAAGATTTTGTGGGGATGACTCTCAGGGATCCATGAGAAATTTTTGACCCAACCACGCTCTGTGTTGTGTTTATTGGGCCTCCAATATTGTGATTTTTCTATTTCCAACGGCAAGTGAACGTAGCACTAACCATACGAGAAACGCTCTCACTCTGCTCCTGATTGGCTCAGATGAAAAAAGCTGGCTGTGGCAACCCTCGGCCCACATGACCCCTCCTCAAGACTCAAAAGGCAGAGATCCCAGATCATTGAGGTGTTTTGTCTCCACCATTCAGCACGAGTCTGAGCCTGCACCGAGTGACCAAAATAATAGAAACCCCTGCTGGTCACATTGTAATAGATAGAGTACTTAATTAATGCCAGTTGAGAATTGCATTGTTATGCAATCAAATCACCTAAGTTATGACACAAACAAAGTTGGTAAGAAGTAAAATACAATTAAAAAAATAATAAAAATAGATGATGAAATAAAAAAGGCTGAGAAGGAGTGAAAGAAGAACCATAATATTTAATATGTACTGACTATATGTTTGGCCTAGAGCATGACATGGCTCTGTGAAATTGTCATAATAACAATGATGATGAGAGTAATAACATTTCTTCACACTAAAGCAGTCTGATACAACCGTCCTTTCACAAATCCCAATTGTATGAATAAGATCATTTTTTAGAACAGCTTGCACTCTGTTAAACTCAAGATTATAATCTGTGGTGTTGGATTGGACAACTTTACACTGTCAGGTGTTTCTAGTATGTTTGCTCCAATGCTGTGGACAAAATAACAGAAACAGCTCTTGGTAAAATGCAGTTTAATTAAACATCACCACAAAGTACAGCCTCACAACTTTAAACATCACTTCTGCAGGCTGTGATGTGAACTGAGGGCTGAACTAAAGTCAGCAGAAATCACAAAAATGAGGACTTGACTTACTTAAGACTTGAATAAGTGGATTTATATGGATCATTGTACTACATGGGACTATATTGTTATGACTGGTAGTCACAAATGTTTCAAATAGGACCCAAGAAAAAGGCAGAAATAAAAAGCACTTGAACAAAGGGAGCCGTTGACAAACAAACGGTTTATTACAATCCAACAAAACTACAAATACAACCAAAACAATCCCGAAGTATTAAACAAACACAAATTCAGCCCTAAACTAAATTATCAACTACACCGTGGCGAGCGGGTAGGAAAACAAACAACCTCTAAGGATACACTAACTAAGGTAGGAACCACCAGGGAACAATGCAAGAAAACCAAAAGCTACCAATGCTAAGAAGCAAACAGAAATCTGCACAAGGAGACCAGGACAAGAACAAGAGATCTAAGGACGCTAGGAAGACAAGAAATGGCTGGAAAGTCAGGCAAGAACCATAGACAATCTGGCAGCGAGGCGAAGCCGCCCCGCTGCCTAAATGCGGGTGAAATCAGTGGGATGTGAAACCGGCGCCCTGATAGCCCGCAGCACCGCCAGACCACACCTCCCCTGCAGACACAGGAGAAGAGGGAAAACAGAAAACAACAACAAGCAAGGAAAAAACACAACAAAAAGCAACTCATAACATATATAATAAGTTTTTTTGCTGGTCCAACATTTGCACAAAAATTACATCATTAATATAGTTTACATGCAATAATGAACAAGCCAAATATCTTCGTTTATTTAACCAGGTAAAAGTCTTATTGATGGTAACATCTCATGGAGATCTGGCTACAGAGGCAACATGAAAACATTCCAACAACACATAGAATTCAAACATGAGGAGGCTGTCACATGTTCCAAAAGAGCATTATTGATATTCAGTTATGATGATTACAGACATGAGTTTTGAGCAAGAGTCCTCTAAGTAGTGAATTCAAGTTCATTTTAAAGGGGACAGGTGGAATTTAAACCATTCTGCATACTCTATATCTACAGAACAGTTTGTGATCATTTGTATTTCAATGATAATTCCATTAAGAGCAACCTTTTATTTAAGTTTGAAGAAATTTTTTTTTGAAAATATCCTTTCAGAAACAAAATTGAAGACACATTTGCATATTAAACCAAAAGTATAAGCTACATCCCAGGTATCTTGAAGGCAAAGATCTTAAGTTGCACATTTGAGAAGTTGTATTCTTCCTCTGCAGATTCAAAAATATTAGGTAGCTTGTGTGAGCTGTGTGGTTTGGAAAAAGTGGAACATGACTCTCATTTTATTTTGACTGTACATGATAATGATTTAAGAGTATCAATGTTCCATAACACGGCTCCATGACACCCTGAAATACTCTGCTGTACAAATGATCAAAAATTGGAATTTGATGTGTTGAGTTTTGCCAGACTTAGTCAACTGCAGACCTCATTCTTTAAACCAAAAAACCTCTTGTCACCTCTTTCCACACTATAACCTGGGAACTCCACAGTATTGTGAACTTGCAAATAGTTGCTTGGAAACAGTAAACCTCACCTTCACACAGTCTAATGGCAACCACAGTAACTGATAGCACCAGAGGGCAGCCACTGTTTGCCTCGACCCATGGAAACGGACCCCTGCTGGTTTCTTTTCACGAGGGATACACATACAGTGAAACAGGATTCCTGTCCATTTACAATCCAGCTTGTCATTTTTCAGCACGCCACTGGCATCTTTAAAATAGGATTGTAATGACAAAAAATGGAAAAACAAACAACGGGAGCCAGGAAGATTGCCTGAAATAACCCAGTCATGATGTGTTAATCTTTGTTGTCCCCTTCTGAGACATTCCTCCATCTTTATACTTCTTGCTGCTGATGAACTTTACTCTGATTCTTACATTATAATCTAGAGGTCAGCGGTTACAGAGCTGTCTAATTTAGAGCCACTGTCTGTTCATTACTGCCTTTTTCTCTCTGTTCTTTATTCCTATTTACTACTCACTCACATGGACACATGCGCAAAATCACCATCTCCTCATGTGCTGTAAGTGGACAGGAAGGCCGTGTTGTGACAAAGTGGTGATAATACACTCGCATTAATCTTGACATTCCTTTTGTCTTAGATGTTGATCCTTTAATGTTTGAAGGCAGCAGAGCATATGGCCTCAGCAAAGTGCAAACAGGGCAGGAATTTAAGGCTTAGGAATCATTAACAGTTTAAAGAAAGGAAAAGAGATTATTTTCACTGCCACGGGGTTCGTGGAGCCCCTGCAGTCTGTGGAGCTTGAAACTGCAGTCAGCAAGTGTTACTGCACCGGTTCATTAGTCTCTCATTCCCAGACCATCACAACCCCCTTTAAGCTACTCTAGCTAATTCAGTAATTAGGTTTACAACTCAGCCCAGTGATGCTTCTGTTTTAGTGTCTGAGGTAGTTTGTCAGTGTTGGCACCTGTGGGTTGAGATTGCAATATTTGCTGTGGACACTGATATCAAATTTGAATTTATTCTATTAGTTTATTTGTGAAGGAACATGTTAAATGATTGATAGAATAAAATATGAAATTAATTTATATACAGTTACACAGTGTTGTACAAAGTGTAAGCAACAACCATTACCAACAACAAGCTAAGTAAAAGTGTGAGTAATTATTAGTAAAACATCAAATACCAGAAGGTCCAGTAAAAAAAATCATTGAACATCAAATGAAAAAAACTACACTAAAGCACATTTAAAAAAAGATTTAATCGCTTTAATTGTTATGCTTGCTTGAAAAGCCTCACCTGTTCATTTTCCCTAGAAAAAATATGTTCATCTTGTGCTTTGTTTTCTGAAAAAATTGTGCCAACCTGTTTTACACTATAGGATCTGTTTTCAGTATTACTAGGAGCTGAGTGGATAGATGGCCACAACTGCATATATCACACACATAAATCTGAAATAATTATGACACATTCTATTTTGCATCCACTTGACTTTGAGTGAGTCTGTCTGTGTGATGAATAGTAGGAACATTGATTTCCTTCAGTATTTCTTTAAGGTGTTCCTTTAGAATAAATGACTATATTCTAAAAGGTTTGGATCACTAATATAAACTGGTTGCATAGCACAGAGCATCAAACAGCACAGGTCATACAACACTGATTTTACCTAAGAAACCATGTGACATTTGCCCTGAAGCGGCCCTGTCTTTACGAAATCTTGATTGACAGACTCTGAATCAATCAGACAGGAGAAATATACGCTTGACCAATCATAACAGAGAGAAGGTGGGGGTTAACTGGACCAATGAGGCGGTCAGGGCTCTGCCGTACATGGTTATCGGATGTAAAAGAGTAGCACAAAGTTTACGGCTCATGAAACTCTCACAATGAATGGGACAACTTATTCCAACTTCGACAATCAAGAACATGTCTTGAAATTAGGAGAGACGTTTGAGAAACACCCGAAAAGTGCCTATCATACAGTGCGATGTAAGTGGAATTTTGAGTCACTACAATACGTCTGGCTTTTCCAGGAGCTAACAGTAGCATGCTAGTTAGCTTTGTAGCTAAATATCCGAAGGCAGCTGTTTGACGTTTAGTCAGATTCGCTGCATTTGTATCCGCCTGCTGCTGGCTCGTTTTGGTATGTGGTCAGTTCCATATGTTCATTGTCGTTTTCGTAAGTTTAAGTTAACTCGGAAATACTAGGAACCATTGATGCTCCAGCTGTCAAAATGTTAGCTAATGTTAGCATTGCGACAGTATGTCCTCTACCACCATCTGGTGGCACCGGTCGACAACTGCAGAACTGAATGAGCAACCGTCGGTGTGCTGGCATAACACTTAAAGTTATACAGTATTATATATATAGTTATTATTATTGTTATATTATACAGTGCTACAGTATGTTAATAATGAGAATATTTCATATATTTAAATGTGTAAAAAATGTTTTGCTTTTTTGTGACAGATGACTTCAAACCAGCTTCCATTGATACAACATGTGAAGGGGAGCTTGAAGTGGGCAAAGGAGAGCAAGTCACCATCACTTTGCCCAATTTAGAGGTCAGTGTTTGATGCTGCAAAGCTTCTCTCCACCACAAATATGTTTGGGGTTTTTCACAAATCATTGATTAGTATTAATACACTTGCGTGGGGCTGAATACTGTAATGGACTGATTGCAGCATTTTTTAAACTACATATATTAAGTCTTACTATTTTACTGTAGAACTGTCTAAATTTTTAAACCTTTATGGTGAGAAGTCAAATATACAGATTATATGACTGCCCAGTGAACACAATGCTTGTTTGAACGAGTAATAAAATCTGAAACTTTGTTTGTGGTGTCTGCTCTGACTCAGACTCATGCTCAGAGTATTTCTAAACACCTGGTTAAGATCGGGCGTGTGTTGCCTTTTCTTTTTCAAGGGTTCAAGTGCCCCAGTAACAGTCTTCAAGGGATCCAAGAGGCCGTACATGAAAGAGTGCATTCTTATTGTGAACCATGACACAGGAGAGTACAGACTGGAAAAACTCAACAGCAACATAGCTGTGAAGAAGACCAGGTGGGTTGACAAACTGCTTACAAGTCATGTTACTACTAATCTGTGATAAGTATTCATGTGTCCGTCTACGTGTTTCCATCCTCTTGTTTTAATGTACATTTTTGCCATAAAAACCAGCGTGAAAATGCCATAAGTTTACAGTTTAGACTTGGCTTTGGTGAAAATGTCGACATACCAGCAAAAACAGATTGCAATAAAATGCCCTGATAAATGAGAGTTGCTGGTGCTGCATTAGTTAATCTTTAGTTTGAAACTTGTGCCACATTTCAAAGGAAACTGTCTGCATGTCTTTGCTTGTGCTGTACGTGTGCATTCTCAGGGCTGAGGGCAGCAGTAAGATCCATTCTCGCCTGGAGCAACAGACCAGTCGCCTGAGCCAGCAGATGAAGTGTAACAGCAGCAGCAGCAGCAGCAGCAAGACTTCAGCCACCTCCAAGAGTTCCCCTCCCAAAGAGAAGACATCACCGGCATCCCCAATGGATGACATCGAGAGAGGTAACGTGGTGTCAGGCACTGTCTCTTCAACTGCAGTGACTTCTATGAGCGTTCATATCTCATTTTTTTAGCAACCAAACACAATTTCTGCATAGGTCAGTGATTGTGTTTATGTGCTTGATTTCTTTCCCAATAAAATGGGGGTAATAGTCACATAGTTCTTTATCTTTGTTTGTGCATATGCCACTTCGTACAGAGCTGATGGCGGAGGCGCAGGTCATGGACCAGCTGAGCAGTGGTGATAGCTCCTCAGATTCCAACAGCTCCTCATCCTCCAGCAGCGATGACAGCTCCAGCAGCAGTGACTCTGAGGATGAACGAACCTCTGCGCTGCCCTCAGCCCAGGCCAACCACAGCATGCCTATCATCAACACCAGCGCCAACACCAACATTCGCCACCAAGAGAGCGGAGGCGGACTCATGAACACACTCAGTGAGTAGCCCTCACAGCTTCCTCTGAGCGTGTGAGGTAGCTTATCTTTTTGTGGAGACCAGCCAGTTGCTCCTAAGTCACAGATGAGTTTGACAGTGTCAGCAAAGCTGTGAAAGCAGAAGGAACTCTTATTCAACCAGACACTTGTCTAATCTTTATCACACCAAGTATTTGACTACAGTAACATTAACAACATGTTCTATCAGATACAGGGGAAGTTATGGAAAGTAACATCTTTCTAAAAGTCTTACAGAACACGCTTCAAAAATAATTTAAATGAGGTTGATTTGATATTTAATTGTGAAATCTGTTGGCTTCTACACTGAAATACTTCAAATATATCACAGTATGTACAAATTAAGGATAGTACAGTGAGGCCTTGGTTCAGAGCGACAGGATGTTTGTAGAACAGAAGCACTAATCTGTTTCTTACAGAATCTACTCTACTAGCTGCCAGGTATTAAACACACAAATCACAGGAATTCATGGATGACAGTGAACAAAAAATGTAGTCAAATGGCAAAACAATTAAAAGTATTTTTTGAAAATACAAATATTAGAATGGTAAAAATGAAGGCTCTATTATGAGTTGAAATGCATTGCATTTGATGCTACACCAGCTGTTTTCTCTGGACATTTCACAACTTTTCCAGTCTTTTGTTGCCACTGTCCCAACATTTTTTAAATGTGCTGCCGCATCAAATTCTAAATCAAGACATAATTTTCAAAATCAATGAAATTTCTCAGTTCATTTGTGCTATTTTCAGTTGAATATGGGGTTTCAGTGATACGCAGTGAAATGAAAAACTGCAATAAGATGTTGAAGAAATGACACAAAGAGGACTCGATTACTTTTGTTTAAAGATACACGCAACCGGTCTTTAATACTCATTGATTATTTTGCCATGTACTTGTGCTGCAGAGAATGACCTCCAGCTGAGTGAATCAGGCAGTGAAAGTGATTGACCGAACGACATGAGGACGTATGCCTGCCTGTGGACATCAGGAGGATTTTCAGTGGGGAGTGAAGTAACTGGGCACAGACCTGTCAGTGTCTTCCTTCCTGTTATGTGGGACTGTCTTCTCTACATATCCACAATTCTGCTCGCAAATATAATTTGTTGCTTCTCCGCCAACAAACTTCAGATTTCCTGTCATATTTAATGTTTTGTGATCTTTCTTTTTTGTGTGTGAAGAGTGCATGTTAAACAGATGCCTTAGTGTGGAGAGACGTGATGTGGTTGGTGTCAGAGAAGCAGTAAATTATGACAAACTATCTGTAATCTTTCATCTCACTGGATGCACATGTGTGTTTAAGATGACCAAGCATATCAGAGGCAGGATGACAGTGGTGTTAGTGGAGTGTAGATGGACGTCTCTGCCCACCAATCAGTTGTCTTAAACCACCACTGGAGTTTCTGCATTTCAGTTTAGCGACTTTAGGATCTTTTGTTGTGCCTTAGGTCAGATGTCAGTGAATGGCTTCAGTTCACCTGCATTAGTTTCTGATTGGAGACATTAATGTAACAGAAATTGCAGTTTTTGTGGCAGGTGACCATGATGTGACAGAGTCTTCTGCTTTCGTCTTATAGTTATTGTCAGGTTAATTGTAGAGGCTTTTACTTTGGATTACTGAAAATTCAACAACAAAATATTTTCATTTAAAGCTGCGTTAATTATTTTTTTGGCCTCTTGGGGGCAAAAAAATAAGATGCAACAAGCTGAAAATGTAAGATTGATGTATTCTCTCCTTGAAAACTTGTTATGACAAAAATGGTAAAGACTTGCTTATTTACACATCCACAAGTCTCACATCTACATTATCATTCATTTATAGTTGTGTCTCTTGGTGAAGTCCAGTATTCACTGTCCCCCTCGCTCTGTTTAGGTCTCCACCGGAGAAATAAATGTTGTTCTTTAGGTGCTAGATGCTCCACTATGTTCACCAGCTGTTGCTAACTGTCTGTCTGCTGTTTGACACTGGGTGGGCTGCGTACGGTGGGCTTAGCAAAGTTTTTGGCAGAAAAGAGCTGCCTGTTGTGACTGGATATTTATGGGCCAGAAAACCAACACAATGAGCTGAAAGACGCTAAAACGCTCCGTAGCGCTAAAGGGGTAATGTGGGTGGTAATCATTGGTAGCTTCATAACAACAAGAGACCTTCATATTGCACCTAGTCATTTATTCATTACGAATATGAAATATCAAAAATTGCAGCTTCAACAATTAAGATGCCTCTAAAGCCTTGTTTAGTGATACTTCAGTGTAGAAGTGGGTCTCATTTCTGGCAAAGTACTGCACTAGTATTCAGTTGACCCAGTAAGGGTCATGCTTTGTAGCTTTATACCTGCAATACTTGAATCTAATTAATTATTTATATTTCAAAATATACTCGACCAATGGTGAATTGCTTAATATATTTTATATATATTTTAATAGCCAAGCAATTGGAAGTGCAAGTTAGTATGAACTGTATTGCATAACAAGCCAGATGCTTTGATACTGCACCTCAATGCGAGTTTTACAGAACTGTGCCTTTTGTTATTTGCCTTGGCCAGTTAAAACGTAGGCCGCCATCTTATTCAGTCTCAAGCTCCATATCACTGCTGAGCTGTCTCAGCGGACAGGAAGCTGTTCTTTATGTTCCAGCATTTCTTTGGCATCCCGGCTGAGTGAGACCGTGAGACACTGAGATGATGTTTTTGAATTTGAAAAGTCAGTAATATGTTAAGCCTTAAGGAGAAGGGTGTCCTTGGAGCATCATTTGTAAACTGTTTAAGAGTCATTTCTTTGTAAAAAAAAAAAAAAAAATAAATAAATAAAGATTTCAACAGTTTTGTGTTCTTTTGCATGGATTATTTATACGTTATAATTTTTGTCACACTATGCCTCGTCAAGTCAATTTTCTTTATATAGCCCAGAATGACAGATCGCAATTTGCCTAAATGGACTTTAACACCCTCTCTTCCTTAGACCCTTGATTCAGATAAGGAAAAACAAAAAAAGCTAGAAAGGGAAAAATAGAAGTTTATGGTTTGTTGAATTCTTGAAGGACAAACATGGACCCTAAGTGCTAAAGTTACTATATTTACTGAGACAGACTTAGCTGCCATAAGGATAACAGTAACAGAAGAGGCCTGAGGCATCAAAAGATGAGCACTAATTGAAAGTTAGGGCAAAAAGCTGAATTTTTAGCTTGGATTTAAATGCCTCATCAGAGTCAGGCTGTCTGATATCAATGGGGAGATAATTCCAGAGGAAAAGGGGATGATAGGAAAAGGCCCTGCAGCCAGCTGACCTCTATTTAAGTCTGGGGAATGAGAGGAGACCTGTATTCTGAGAGCATAATGCAGGAGATGGGACTTAAGGTTTAGTTCAGTCAAACAGGTATGAAGGGACGAGCCAATCAAGTGAAACTAAAATTGGCGTAACATCATCAAATTTTTAGTTAACATTCAAACTGCTGCATTTTTAACCATTTGAAGACTTTGCACTAGCACATGACGGACCAGATAGTAAAGCTTTACACTGCAAAGCACTGTAAAGTTTACAGTGATCAAATGTGTATATACAGCTGAGTATTGGGAGCATAGCAGTGGAAATTTATTCCATAACTGCATATCATTTGGCCAAGAAGTAAAATATATATGGAGAACAGGCCAAGAACAGAGCCCTGAGGTACTCCACATTTCATGTCAGAAAATATTGAAGTATTTTTATTACAGGAAACAAACTATGTTCTCTCAGAAAGGTAAAATATAACCAAGTGAGAAGCAGCCCAGAGGTGCACAACTGGTTTCAAGTCAGTCTAGCAGTGTACCATGATCAATGTATCAAATGCTGCACTGAGATCCAGTTGTACACAATGCACAGAGGTGGAATTTATATTAAACAAGTACAGATTCAGTGGAATGACCGACTGAAGGGGTTCAAAAACGTTGCTCTCATGTGGCCCAGACGATTGCTGAGAAAGAACTCTTTCAAACACTTTTGAAAAGATCGAGACTGGTGGATAATTATTCAATGATGCAAATCAAGGTTTGGTTTCTTAAGTAAAGCTTGTGAGGAAACTTACCAGTTTTAAGTTTATAAATGAACAACATTCAGCACTGTAAGGTACGTAAGGTACATAAGATGCCAATGTTAGCAGGTCTGAGTAACTGTCTTTCTCCTAACAGCAGTAACCAAACTTTGCGTCCAAAGACAATGGGCATGTTATTAACTTTCTACAGTATTTTGTGGGGTTACAGGTTACATTAGAAAACTCCTGTTTCCAATCAATCAAGGATACAGCTTTGGTGACCCTTACAAAAAAGCATACTTCAAGTTCTTTTTATTAAGTATACTTAAGTAAAGCTTAACTATATTTTTCCAAGTATACTTTATGCAGCAAGTATACTAATATCAATGTACTAGTAATATACTTCTAAGTGTACTTTTAAATTCAATACTAAATTTCAATACTTCTTGAGACTAAATTGGCCCAATTTTAGTATATAAAAAGTAGACTTTAAGAGAAGTAAACTTTGAATACACAATTAGTTTACATTTAAGGTTTATTTTGCACTGCAAGTATACTACAAGAAATCTTACAGGTGTACGCTTAGTTTACTAGTTATATACTTCAAGCACACTTTTTAGTTTATAAAAGTATACTTTAAGTATTTTTTTTAGGTTAAGGGTAGTAAACTTTGAGTACACAAGTAGTTTACATTTAAGTTTTACTTTGTACTAAAACTTCACTACAAGTAAGCTTATAGGTATACTGCAAGTATAGTACTTATATACTTCCAGGCCACTTTTCTTTTTTTTTTTTTTAGCTTTTTTTTGTCTTTATTGTTACAGAGACAGCTGAAGACATGACAAGAAAGAGGGCAGTGAGAAGGGAAGACACGCAGTAAATGAGCCGCAGGTGGGAGACAAACCTGCAGCCACTGCAGAGGACTGACAGCCTCAGTACTTGGGGCGCACACCTTACCAACCAGCAATAGGAGTGCCCCTCCAGACCACTTTTTAGTCTTTTTAGTCTATGAAAGGACACACGTCAAGTCAAAACTTAGTAAAATTTCAGTAAGCTACTAGTTTAATATAGTATAAAACTAGTATAGTAATATAGTTTTTATACTGCAAGTATACTTTAAAGTTTTCTTTAAGTGAAGTTAACATCATACTTATAGCTTACTATTTCTATATTATTTTCACACTTTAAAATATACTACTAGATTACTATGTAGGTATACTTAATATGCAATGGCTCATAATAGCAGCCAGTACGTATCAAGTCTGTCACAATACTGAGATCTTGGAAGAAATGTCATTTTTTTTCTCTAATAAAATCAGACAAATGTTTATCTGCTTCTGTGTGGGTTAATAACACTACATAAAAGATGAAGTTCAGTTCCACCTATGTACTATTTACTCTAAGCTATTTCACCCCAAAGCTGACTTGCTACTGCAAATTTACTTGTGGAATATGTAAGTTCATGAGATAGTATGTAAAACATACTGCAGTGTACTTCAAAGAAGCCAATATGTATGGGAAAAAAAATATATTAATACGTTACTATCAAAAGAATAAACTGCAATCCAAATATACTCGAACATTATTATACTTTTCCTAAGTATGTCCCAATCAAAAGTTCAAGTACAAGTATAAGCCAAATACACTTAGACTTTTCTGTATACTTTTCAGTATAAGCCAAGTATACTTAAGTATAACTTTTTTAAGAATATCTCTGATAAGTACATCAAAAGTAAACCGAGGGTATACTCTCTTATTTTTAGTTTAAAAGAAGTATACTAATAGTATGCTTATATAAACTTCTTTTTTGTAAGGGGAGGGGTGACAGCAGGACTTAAGATGTTAAGTAGATTCCAGCACTGAGAAACTAAACTTACATGTACATGTACAACATTTTCAGTCAAAGTGTACAGTGTGATATGGTTCATGTTTTCTCAAAATGTATATTGTGACACTGTCAAACACTCAAACTCAGCCTGGTTTTAAGAGCAGAGATACATGACTTCAAACAGCAGATAGAATGGTCTCTTGTTATGGTGATCAGTCCTGCAGCTTTTCTTCCCTTTCACCCTCATTTTCACCACACATCCAAAAAACCCACTTTGCATTCAACAAAGCAGTCACATGTTTCTATTTGTGCTTCACCAGTGACTCTTTGCAACTCATTTTTTTTGTTTTTACTCAAACACAAATGTGTAATTGTTCAAGGTTTTCACAGTTTGATACCTCAAATAGCTAATCCTCTTTGCCAAAAACAAAGTGCTGTTGGATCATGTGTACTCAGTGAGGGTATTAGTTAGCCGACACTAGGGCAAAAGGCAGGGTACACTGTGGACAGGTTGCCATTTTGTCATTAACAATATATTATAACAAGTTAAGGCTGCAGCTGTTGCCGATCACAAACTGTTTTTTAAAACTTTCTTTGCTTCCTCTGTGTCTGGCTGATGTAGGAGATTGATGTGAAACTTATCAAAGACATTGAGGAAAAAGCTGAGTTTGCCAATACAAACCCTGACCTCCAGTGGACGACCTGTGTAATCACATCTTCTGTAACCCTCCACCCCTGGAGGAGTGCGGCTCAAACCCATGAACCAAGCTGAAGTCTGTTCACTGAAGTTAATGAACTCTTTCTTACACCCACAACACACTATTTCTTTGCAGCATGCAACAGTTTGACTCAGATCAGAAATGTATGGATCAGATAATGTATCCTTAAGACACAGACACGGATGATACACTGCCGAGGGATTCAGAGTTAAGAACAGATAATTGATCACTTCTTGCTGATGGCAACAATTTTCTTATTTCAGTGTTTGATGCTTCCAAATGTTGAATGTCTACAGTACTTTGTTATGATCAATTTTGGAATAAAGGAAGTAAAATACTTTCAGATGCTTCAGCAACAGTGGTTTTCTGCTGTGTGCAGTATAAACAAAACTTAATATGAAACATGTTAAAACAGACTAACATTTGCTCATTATGGAAAATACATCTAATCCATCTGAAACAGATTATTCATATCAATTCATTAAAATAAAAATGAAAGTTTTTAGGAAATGTCAAATGAAAGTACACAGGAATTACAAAACATGCATCTTGTTTAACGAGACTCTTAAGTCTCATCTTGTTTTGTCAGAGGAATATGTTTTACAATTGAAAAATCAAGCTTTTTGCAGGTCACTCAATATCTTACCAACATTCATTTCATAATGAATTCATCAGTTTTCACAAAGCTAAACACACAAAGACACATGAAACGTCACACTGACCAGCCCTCACTGTTGCAGGTGTTAAGAGTGGGTAGATTACATTATCACACTGTCAACGGTACCAGTTTCCAATAATGTCACATTACTCATCAGATTCGGGTGAAGGCAGCATTACAGTGAAGATCTTCATGTTAAATACAAAAATACCTTTGCCCTCTTTCTCCCAGAAACTCATTTTTAGACAATGAATGTCTGATTCAAACCAGTTGAAGAGAGAAAGGGAATGAATAAAGGAGCTGAAGATGTGTAAAGCTGAGTGTGAAGTGAGCAGGTGAGACTGGATTTTTATAAATCAATTCAAAATCTGCATCCCCTCACTATGTATAACTGATTAAAGTGATTTTACTCTGTGCACAGTTACATGTAACTACACAATACTTCTTAAGTGGAGATGTTCATACACCAACATGCATTGTAGTCTTCTGCAAATTTAAATTGTTCTATTCTAAAGCCTTCATGAATGAAATGATATTGTTACAATGCACTAACCGCATAATGCCAGACAGACCATAACTTGCCTATTATATGTAAAACACACAGCTGCTAGTGCAGTATGACTGTTGCCGTGTACAGATAAAGACCTGACACAGTAAAGACTGCTGTAAGCAACAACGAACAAAGCAGATGCTACACTCTCTGCCCTGTGTCCACAGGAGTGCTGGGGAAAAGGACTTCATGCTGGTTCATTGCAGCTCTCTGCATCTCTACACAGAGCGAGTATGCGAGTAATATCTGCTTATTCTGAATTTGATGCCAGCACATTTTACATAGAAACACTCATACAACCATATCTTTTTCTGTCTTTTGTTACACAGTGCTGGTCGATCATGAAACTCCATTTGGAAATGTGTTATCTGTTGTTCAGAACTGCATTTAGTTAGTTCACCACAGGGTGGCTGTGGGTAACTATGAAGTCACTAATTTGGTGTGAGTGTCATCTTTGGGACATCTTGAAATACTTCAGCACTTCCTTCAGACCATGAGGAGGAACTTCAGAGACAGGTGGAAAGTTGAGCAAAAAAACAGAATTTTTTGATGAAGTAGACTTTTCAGTGTGTCCTGACATCATCATAGCGAGGTGCACCTCCATTTGAGTGAGTCTGAAACAACCTGTCTTTATGAGTCTTCTGCTGATGTCTTCTGTTCATCTCTAAACACAATCCCAGTGTTTCTGGACTATCTTAAGCACAAATGCCAGAAAGGCTCAACTTTGGAATTGGTTAGAAAGCCTGAAGGTTTAATTTAGTCAACTAGGCTAAATGTAAGTGCTCAGTGGACACACTCTATGGAATCAAGCCACAAACTGTATTTATTGAGATGTGGTTGTGAGTGACAATACACACTCATTTTTATTAGGAGAGTATTATGCAATGAACATTGGTGACAGTTGGTCCTGTGTTTCCAGACTACTGTATGATCTATTATTCAAATCACTTTGACGATTTTCACTTTATTTATTTATTTATTTATTCAGCCACTGTTTTCTTATTTTGCTCGAAGTATGATATTGACATGGTGCCTGAAAACTAAATATTGTATGCTGGGAATGCTCCATGTTAAAAGTAACATGATTTAGTTGACAGTGTTCTGCTCATTGATGGAGAACCTTTGCCAGGCTGGTCTGATGACCACGGGCCACTGAATTATAACCAAACCCCTTGGAGGACTGAGATGATCAATGCACAGTTACAACAACTGCAGTGGTATATTCTTCTCCATCGTATTGTCACAGTGAGGACAAAAAACACCCCTCCAAACAACTGCTGCGGAAGCGCATCCTGTAAACCCAGCTGATCATGAAAGCGGAGTATCTGAGAGAAAATATACAAAAACGTAACAAAAATCAATTCAATTCTACGAACTTGCCAATCATCTTCCAACTGTAATCAAATACAGACGAAGCATTTGAGTTTACGAATTCCTCCGTTCCTCTAAGCAATAAAAAAAAAAAATCATGACGATAAACCGACAATGATGTGCTCGAGAGGACGCACATAACTCTGCAATATTTATCTGAATTTGAGAAAGTCTCAGTCTTAAATCGTTCTCCACACAACGTCTCGCTCTGTATTTTGTTTTCATACTTGTCAAAGCTGAGAATCCGCTCTCACACAAGTACGTTGTGGTGTGCATCAAAGTCTTGACAGCGCGTTTGGCCAGCGCAGGGCAGGCTGCTCTGTGCGCAGTCTGATCCAGAAATCTGGCAGTGGCTTTTGATTAAATTCCATTTTCAGGGATCCATCGGTTGTGATTTCAATGAGGCTCTCCTGTTCAGATATTGATAAAGAAGCAGGCACAGCTGTAAATGGATGACGGATGTGTATTTTTCATATGTTATACGCCAGTTTCGAAATGTAATCAGGGGGCTCATTTACCAAAGATGGTGTAAATCCTCGGATCTAACAAAGTGTGTTTACACACTTCATTGATAAATCACACGTGAAAGCAGAACATTGCAGCCCTCCAAATGCCCAGAGACCACCATATTGGTCAATGCAAAGTAGCACGTGAATGAATTACCATATTAAGTAGCCATGTGTCTGTGGAGGAGATGCACGGAAATTGAGTAGACAATCAATCGCCATTTTCCCCACGCTTACTCTGTTTCTTTTTGTTTTTCGACGTTGCCATGGTGACGGTTGAGCCTGCCCTCCTCCCCCCCACCCGCGCCCTACGTCATCATCAAAGGCAAACATCAAAGCCACTCCAGTAACTGTGACAGTTCTATCAGTTCTGACAGTTCTACATCGCAGAACTGGTGTATATCACGTCCTGCGCACCAATCACTCAGCTTGCAAGACTTTCGGAAAATTTCGCGGCACAGTACAGAACCCGTACAGGGGAGGCATCCGGAGCAAAGAACCCTGCGAGACGAACCCCTGGCAGAACTGTAGGAAGGGAGAGTAAAATTTGTAAAAATCTCAACGATTTTGCACTCGGGAGGACTGGTAAATGTGTCATCTTAACTTTAATTACTCCAACAGTTTGCATGTATGGCTTTGTACTGTCACATCGCAGAACTGGTTCTTGTCCTGTGCACCAATTATTCAGTTTGCCAGACTTTCAGGAGACGGGTGAACCCCCGTGGAGGATGGCGGCGAGGGGCATAACC